>JARWCS010156405.1:0-14404 GCA_034783895.1 Geukensia demissa | reverse complement strand
AAAATTATTGTGTCCACACGTTTATAGGGTCAAAGGCACATATACAGGCGAGACAATTTTGTGTCCACACTTGTTCTCAATCTAAATAAAAAGTTTTTTTTTTTCTAAAAATCTTTTTAAATATGTTTTATTAGTTTTTTAATATATTCGGCAATTTGGGATTCGGCAAACTGGGAAACAGCAAAATGGGATTCGGCAATCTGGGACGTTACCTGTTTTTTGATATGGCTTTCCATCAAAATTTTAGAAATAATTTATGTTCTCATCTGATCTTTGCAACCAATTACTTCAGAAATAATGAAAGTGGATAATTCAATATTTTCGAAGATAATATATCACGATTAAAATCATTTTCTATCAAATGATAAAAGAAATTGAAATTCCTTTTGGAACTTTAAGACAAAAGCTCTTAATCAACTTTTATTGATGTTAAATTCATAATTAAAGATTATTAAAAAGTAATTAACATGCATGGTTAGTCAGGTAATCCATGTGATAATTAGCAGTCAGTCAGGTGATAATCTACAGATATTGGCATGTGCCAAGAAAATACCAAAAAACTTCCCTATTTCTTATATGTGGTGAAGCAAACTTTAAATTCCCATTTTGAAAATGTTTCCCTTGGCTGTAGATTAAACAGAAACTAACCAAATGCTATCTTGGATTAAATAGCTGTAAACTTTGCCTGGACAGGGGTGGATTCCACAAGGAACCACTGCCCCTTCTTAACCAGATATTTAAGAAAACGTTCATAGACATTTTCTGCAAATTTATGTCCTGGCACCACATTTTTTGTTCTCTTTTTCGGAACATCTGTTTCGCCATTGTCTGACACTCCTCTGAAGATTTAAATGATAACTGTTTCAAAAACTTCAAAACCACAAATTTATTCCAAGAGTTTTTTCAATGTGATCTTAAAGTCCATTTTGCAATTCCATGCATGACTAGTTTTTGTTAAAAATAAGTTAATTAGTCTTAAGATTTCTAAAATGCCTGAATGACGTAACAAAAAAAAAAAAAACACGAGAAATATCAAAAATTTACAAGGTCCATTAAAAACGCCCCTCCATTAACAATACATAAACTTAATTTAATAAACTTAATTTAATACACACTCCTCTATTCCAATAGAAGTGAAATATCCGGCTAAGGCAGGTCAACAAGAAAATATTCCAGTGGATTAAGGGAATGCTAATGGGTCCACATCTTTTCAACATTTAATTTGCAGTCTTAATTCCATTTAAAATCATTGATGAAGTGATACATGGTGTGGAAAATCCCACCAATCATGCAGTCATTGAATTTTCAGACGTAGATCATACCTTACAAGATAACATGATTACTGTTATTTTACAGTCAAGACTTGCACTTTTGAGAAAACCACACATTTCCTCTAAGAAATCAACTATATCAAGAAGATAACTCTCCCAAATTTTCATGTACATTCTCTTTAAAATTTATCACAGAAGTACATGGCTGAAATGGCAAACAAAGGCTGGTAATGTATAAAGGAACAGTCCCCAACTTTTAAGTTTGGTGTGTTTTTTATATGGATGAATCGCCTCATCTTTGATTTTTATATAGACTGGTACTTAAAAAGATTTGAAAATCTTTGATTAGAAACTTTGGTGTAAAATTTGGCCTTTATCTTCCTTTTTAACCAGAAATATAAAGTGGACTCGTCCCTTATATGCAATGGCTTAATATTATAACATGAACAGTGGCTGCACTTCAACTGGTCAAAACAGGCATCATTTTCCATAGAAAAAGAACTTCATCTGGTGAATTTCAAAAGACGTCATTATTGTATACTGAAATATAGTCTTGAGAGCCAATATTCATCACAGGCATTTTCTGCTTGCAATATCTGATTTCTGCAAAAAAAATTGCAATATGCTTGCACTGCAATTATGCAGCCTTCAGTGTTAATTTCTCTATTCCGAAAACTAAATTTAGAGTGAATTGGCAGAATCAACCGGAGTTTCATCCTTATACATGGTTTACAACAAAATACTTGGCCAATCATTTTCTATTATTTAGCAGTATATGTATTAACTGCAAACTTATGAAATCATAACTATTACCTTAAAATTATGTAAAATCATAACTGGAATTGTCAAAAACGGGAAAATTATTTTTTGCAAAGGAACAGAAAAGATAAGTTTTTTTGTGATTGATTGATTGAATGTTGCTTTAGGTTCCACTAAAGTCAAAATCTGGGACAACGATAGGCTCTAGAAAATTGCCAATATTTTCATAATTTAAAAGAGTTAAGATGGGAAACTGGCGCAAAATTATTTAGCTAACAACTATTACTATTACATTTTTTTCTTGTCAACAAAATAGATCTTTAAATGAAGTTAAAAAAATCTATTTACTTATACCTTGGCAAGAAAATTTTCTAAAAAATCTACAGAGTTTGATTAGTATTGGTTTTGATAAAATATGTATAAATCAATTCTTTGATATCTACTGCAGGGCAAGCTAGATATAGTTTGTTTTAAAATTCATTTATGTTGGAATATTTCAATATTTTAGTGTGTTTCATTTAGGGTCTTACATATCTATAGCAATCAGGACACATTATCAGAATACAAGTTGAACATTCCCCGAAGGTAGAAAAATATCTTTGTACTTAAAATCATGTGTATCGGTCAGGCCTGTTTTGGTATCTTGTGACACTAAATTCGGCATAGGACATTTCAGAGATTTTTTGAAATTTTGATTTGGACGATTCCAAGAAGTTTGATGTTTGTTTTCTGAGAATTTTTCATGCAGATAATACATGTAATACAAATTATTTCGATAACCAAAATCAATATCCGATAATTTATATTGCAACTAGGTACTTGTAAAAATTTCATGTACGTCCTCCCTACTTGAGAGACAATGTTTGTATGGAAAATTGACATCTTGTTGCAACTTTGACAAGTTGAACTCCAGCCAAAAATTAATTTGGATACTAAACTCTGAGAATGTTGATATTTTATTGAGTGTTTGTAAACTCATTGAAAAGAGTGCAATATAGCTCACTGTCCTGCATAAGGCACGAGGATGACATGTTGATGCATTTTAAAATAATGCCAACATGTCATGAAGCACCGTCCCTTGGTGCCTTTTGCAGTTCAGTGACCTTTTGCTAATTTGCTAATTTTTTTTTAATACATTAAAGTCACTTCTATTGTTAACTACTCTGCACTAGGCACGAGGATGGTCTGCCATGATGACTAATTTATTATTGGCAGACCATAAAGCATCGTCCCTTGGTGCCTTTTGCAGTTTAGTTACCTACATGTAAGCAAAGTGATACTAACTATTTTTTCAACTCCCGACCTTTTTTGAACCCCCCTTTTTTGTTGGCTGATTACTCTTCAGTCGGGGTGTGCCTGCAGAGAATGAATTATACCTGTTGCATACATTTACAAACTATATATAGATATCTATATGTGAATCGAAACATTACTTATTTTTTATTAATATGTGTCATGGTGTATTTTTATATATATGTGTACATGTTGTAACTATGCCCCTCGTGGGCCCATCTTTATTGCAATAAATTATCTTCTTCTTGTAGATATTCCGGGACATTTTGTATTGGAATTGCATTCTTACAAACAGAGACCAATATATAAATTATCTACATCAATGCTTACTCTTTCTAGCATAATATAAACACACACATCCCTGTTAAAAGCAAATATTCTACCTTCTGTCTTGCTATTTATCTTTGTTGACACATTTGGGTATTTGTTCATATTCTCACTCTGATCAACCTAATAACCAAATGCCATACAACTGCAACGTCCTATAACTTTACCTATGATTTTTTTTGGTCTTGTTTTTTGTGTGCATGTACTTTGTTATGCCGGTAAACAAAATTTTAAATAAAACACGAAAATCGTTCAAATAACCGATATTTTGATATTAAAACTCCAATATTACCAATACTTTCTTTATATAATACAAAATTACCAATGCCTGGGATTATAACACCGGCGACTTTTTAATCTCAGCCAATGCTGAATAAATATGGAAAATTTGAAGTGGGTATGCTATATGTACATTCCAAGGGGTAACCTCTCATCAGTAGCATTATAACCGAAACACAGGCAGTAAATGATCCAAACATAGCAAAAGAAGCACTCAAATCCAAACAAATCGAAATGGGAAGCCAAATCAACTACCTTTCGAAGCCTTTCCGTATTTCCAGTGCTTTGGAATTTTAGCAATTCCACCAAATTTCTGTAAAAAATGGTTTGATAAATTTAATGTCTGACAACTCTGCTGTTGAATACCCTCGGGGACAAGATACAAGATATTTTATTTCCAATCATGGAGCCCATTATTGAGCATTATAAATCAATAACATAAAGAAAATAAAGTACACATATGATTTGTAAATTGGATGTAAATAAAGAAACAAAAATATATATTTATAACATCAAAATTAATACAACACAGATTATCATATAACATGTATTTTGGAGACATATGCTATTCTTGGAATCCGGTGCACATATAGGAAATTATATAGACCCGTGACATTCTTGTTTCAGTTGTGTTTTATGTATTCGAAATCTTTTTCAGATACCTAACAACCACAAAACTCAATAGCAAACAAATTAAAATATACGAAGTATAGATGTAAAACAAAGAGTTCTGCTGCATATTTCTAAAGCGAGCTATGTTCCTGTAAATCAATGTTCAGTCCAACAGGTCTTTTTATTTTCAGACCGGGGGAAAACGTTCTCAAGGTCTGTTGGATGGGCCCGCGGGATGCAACATTCCCGTGAGTAAATCAGATTACGCCATTTGCCGCTACAAACGGCTAAATTTGCCATCCCCGCTACACATAACCCTCTTCTTTTCCTGTGGCAGTCAAAATTCGTTGCCCTATCTATCCCATTCCATTCCAACTTTTGCCGTTTTGATAATTGTTGAACTTGTACGTCTTTGACTCATCAAAATCTTCCACTACACGTAAAATAATGAAAACATTCATCTGTTCGCTTTTAATCTACCTAACTGGAATATGTATAAATATGATGATGGGGGAGACTTATACCAATTTAAATGTCAATAAAATATATTCATTGCCAGAGACATATAATAAAATTGTTTTAATATATGTCTCTGACATTGCCTATCAAAACGCCCGTTGTTCAAACTGCAATATCATGGTCTCTGATCTAATTACCCAATTATCCTACGTTTGTTATGGAAAATTTTACATGAACATTTTGGGCAATATTTTCGCCAAGGTTGTTTTATAGGTCGAATGTAGCCTAACAATTTCAGAAAGTTTAGACCAACCACTGCAATATAATGATATACTTAAATATGTAAAGTTGTAAAACATGGGTTTTATATATATATATATATATCATCGACCTAAAACATTTAATATAAATCAGGGAATAAATAACAGAGGGATTGGTAACTCTTTAACAGTCTTTGTTAAATGTTGTAAATATGTAGAGAATTGAGACTTGTGAGCTCAAAAACAAAATTATGATCAGTCAAATAGACATTTTGTTAACATTATCTCATTAACATGACAATATTTGCATGTACATTAATAAATTCAGAAAATTTTTTTGCTTAGAATTGGCATTTTTATCAGTTTGAAACAGACAACTATAGCCTAGATTTAGATTAAAAGGTAATGGAAACGTGATTTTGGTACACCACCTTTTAACCCTAAAGGCTTTTTTACTGGTGATCTACTTATTATTTCATCATGATTTTCATATACAGTTATATATTTTGTAAGGACATTACAAGTTTCATAAAGTTTGGTCGAATAATTAATGCAAAATGTGATTTTGAAAATTGTTAGTTAATTTAAATTTCTCTCAATTCTCATGCTTCTCGAGATTTCAACGACAACTTGCAAGTTACCTATCCTTCTAAATATACGTCCCTGTTGAGATATAATGGGTCTAAAAATGGCCATGCCCACATTTGAAACTTTATTATTTCTCATCTAATTTTGATGGAGTTTTTTACAATGAAAAATGCAACAACAGTTACAGCTTGCATTTTTAGGTGGTAAAATTACCCATTTTTTTTTTGTTAAAATGGGTCAAAGGGTTAAAAGAATATGATTATGCAGGAAATGAGTAATTTTTATTTTGCATCCTATTTTGACATTTTTTTTCATTTGATTCCCCAAAATGAGAGCTTTCAGTAGTATAGATTTTCTCTATCTTTTACTGCTTAAAGGCATCAAAGTAGGGGAGAGGGAAATTCAATTTCATATAATATTTAATATTATTTTATTTTTAATCCAATTTTGATGGGTTTTTGCCAAATGACTCCTCATGAAAAATGTAACAAAAGTTACTCCAAGCATTTTTTGTAGCATTTACCAATTTTTGTATAAAAGGGGTCATAGACATAGGGTTAAAAATGCGATTTTGCAGGAGATGAGAAATTTTTATTTTTCATCCGATATTGATATTCCACTCTTGGCTTGTAAAAAATTGTAACACAAATTTTTTATGACAGAAGACAGAAAAATACTTGTACTTGTTTACTTGTTTTATCTTAAAGTTTGTTTCTGTTAATCAAAATCAATTAAACTGAATTAGATAATTCATCAATTTTTAATACTTTTTTGTATTATTACATTTAAAGCAAAATAAAAAGTACCATGTGACCATTGTAGAACCATTTTAATAAAAAAAAAAAACTGTTTGTTTTTCAAGTTCTGCGAGGGTGTTGTATGCGAACGGCTGGATATCCATAGGTGACATACGTAGTAAAATAAAATACTTGTATATTGGAAAAAAGTGTCAGTGTTTGAACTCGATTAATTGAAAATGTTGATAAAAGGAAAAAGCAATCTATGAACAGACATGTTCTTTGAATATTTCATGTAACATAGGCTCATACGATTCCAAATAAACTATCACCTTTGGTCAACTCTGAGCAAAACCTTTAAACAATGTTAAAAGCAGTTTTATTTATTGCCTTCCGCGTTGAAGAGTTCGCACATGCGTAATATGTCAAATGTATCGATCGGAGTCCCCAAAAGCACATGTTGCAGTGATGACACATGATTGATTTTACTGAAAACATCGTTAAATCCTACTTTAATGTATCCTCGATGTTATGAATAAATGATAGAGTAACTGCACCTGGAGTCATACAGGTGGTAGACTCGTACACTTTTCATTATTTTGTCAATAAGTTATTAATGGAATGTTTTTGTCATGCAGTGTTTTAATTCAGTCTCATTTTGAAAACCGAAAGTATGCAAATATAACAAAATGAAAATGAAAAAGTAAAATAATTTAATCATTCAAAAAGTATGATAAAAAGTTGAGGAAATGTATTTAATTGCCTTTAAAAGTATCTTGATGAAAAATCATGAAAACCATACTAGACTAACTGCGGACAATTTGTTTTAGCCAGTTTTTAACCATGCGCACTTTGCCAGAATATTCAGCATGTTGAATATTGGCAGTATTTGGAAGAAGAAGAAGAAAAGTTTTTATACATGCCTTCTACTAGTAATCCCAGGGATTTATCTGTTATTTACGTCCCTGGTAATCCGAAATGATTTTAACAGGAATGTATATAGTCCATTATTTTAACTTATAATTTATAAATTAGAATTTTTGCTTATAACAAAATGTTTTATAAAAGATCTTTTTTCCTTTATTTAAACGATTTTGAACCATATTGACCTTATTTCCACAAATTGAAAATAAATTTTATGTTTTGTAAATTCATATCTTTTATCACTAAATTGACAATTGGGTGATGTAACACCTCTTGTGGACTGTTGCATTTTGAGCAATCACGTTAAAGAGTCTGCTTGGAGACTTGCATTTTGAGCAATCACATTAAAGAGCTGACTCAGCATGTTAGACTGAAACACAAAGGGAAGCAAGAAATTTATGGTGTTTTTGCCACAACAGAGCTTAAATGTTTTTTTATAATATTAAAGGTATAGCATAAGTTATAGAGTCCGCTTCATGCCTAATGCAAAGTTTATCATTTAGGGGTGCTGTTATTATAAACCTGATTAACAAATATGATTATTTAATTCTATTTTGAAACTTTGAATGGACACTTTTAACATCATAAGCCGAGCTGTTGTTCAGCGCTAGAGCGCGCTATTTCTTTTTATGCACCCGTCTTAAGGCGACGGGCATTCAGTTTTACCGTTGAACGTCTGTCAATTTTGTCAAAGATTTGATTTGATATTTGGTCTGAAGCATTGTCATGGTGAATTTCATTGTGTCTCCCTTTTTAGCTTACCTGGCGGAAGGCCATTTGAGCTATTACCATCACTTGGCATTCCTCGTCGATGTTAACATTTTGAAAAAAATCTCTGAAACTACTGAATGGATTTAGATGCAACTTTGTATGGTTGTTCCTAAGGGTATTCTGCACAAAGTTTTTGCTTCGATTTTTGATCTGTTGAAAAACATGGCTGCCATTAATAAAAAAAGAACATAGGGGGTCTGACCAAAGATTTTCGCATATATCTCAAAAACCCTTACATTTAGCCAAATTCTGACGTTGGGTAAAAGTGTTCAGCATGATGAAATCCATCTGTTGTGAAAATTTTGTTGAAATCCCTTATCTCTTGTAGGAGTTATGACCCTTTTTAGACGTTTTTGAAAGTTTTAAAAATCTTCTATGAAACTACTAAATGGATTTTGATGTAACTTTGTGTGATTGTACCTTAGGGTATTCTGCTCAAAGTTCATGTTTCGAATTTTGATCTGTTGAAAAACATGGCTGCCATTATTAAAAATAGAACATAGGGGTCTGACCAAAGATTGTCACATTTATCTCAAAACCGTTAACTTTAGGCAAATTCTGACATAGTGTTCAGCATGATGAAATATTTCTGTTTTTAGCTAATTTTGATGTTTAAAAAATTTTCTCTGAAACTACTGAATGAATTTAGATGTAACTTTGTACGATTATTTCTTAGGGTATTCTACACAAAGTTTAAATACAAGGCTGTTTTCAAGGTAACTTTGAGACAGGTGAGCGATTACAGGCTCCTAGGAGCCTCTAGTTCATGTCCACCATCTGTGTGCTATGGACACATTTCCTCTGTGTTATTAACATTTATCAATACAAACAATAAAGAATTTATAAATTATATATTAGCCACTATTCACTTTTAACCACGATTCATGGGACAGAAAACCTGCTTTATGCTAGACTGACATACTGGGCTGGATTTTTAACATGTTATTTCACGAAACCAACAGTCCACAGGAAGACATGCCCCTTTACCCAGACACGTTATTACAATGAATACAAACAAATAGCTGTCAACATGTAATTAGCAATTTGGCATCATGAGGACAATATAGAAGCTCCTTGGAGCCTCTGATGTGTTTAATTTTGACAATGAAATATGGTAAAATTTAAATTTCCATTTTCAGAAAAACTGTCTGAAGAAGAGTGGACTGAATTTAGTAAAACGAAGCCCAAACTATCTTTCAAGAACAAGACAATTTAAATCAGTAGGAACTAGGACCTAAATCTTTTGTTGTGCAATGTGCCATTCAACTGAAGTCTGAAATACATAGCATTTTTTCCCTCCAGGACACTGAATCAGAATTAAACATAGAATATTAGCAAATTGCTAAACAAATTGATAGTCTTGCTTATTGCAATGAAAAGAGCATACATGTAGATTTTATTTTGCTAAATTTTGCTAAATTTTACAGATTTGGTGTAAATCCCAATTCAAATCAGCTGCCCATTGATCTAAAAATGGATGAAAATTATTCAAGTCAACAGAACCACATAGAGGTTACATCTGAACATAATGTAAATGAACACGCTATAAAAGTTCAGTCTAATGTTTTGTATAAACAGGACATAGAGCTAAGTTCTTCTATGGAACAAGATCATTCAGATCAGTCCACTGAATCTAAATCAGACATGAAATATAACTTTGTGTATGACCAACCAAAAATAGAACAAAAGTCTAGTTTGGAACAAAATAATTCAGATCGAAATATCAATATTGAACATATAAATAAACAGACCTTTGAAACTACAGGCTTAGAGCAGGATAATTCAGATCAGCACCAAATAAAGTCTGATGCTGAATATAATTCAAATGGCCAAAGAGAACCAAAAGTTCATATAAAACTAGGTTCAGATCAACAGCACAAAAAATCAGAATCTGACCCAGAGTGTGATAATTCAAATCAACAACATATGAAGTCTGATTCAGTAAATAATTCAAATGGACAAAAAGAACCAAAAGTTCATATGGAGTTTGGTTCTGGTCAACAGCACAAAGAGTTGGAATCTGACCCAGAGTCAGAGTGTGATAATTCAGATCAACAACAAATGAAGTCTGATTATGATTCAGAACATAATTTAAATTGGGAAATGAACCAAACGATTTTGTTAAAACCTGATGGTTGTAGTCAACAGTCCAAGACCCATATTAAATCTGACAAGGAGAGTGACAGTTTAGATCAAACCATTGTGTCTAAAGCAAATAATATGGTTGTAGGTCATTCTTCAGGACAGGGCATAGTGCCCAAATTTGTTATGGAATTTGATAGTTCACATAAACAGGACCTAGAGATGACATCTGAAGATCTTACTCAGAGAAACATAGAATGTAAATCAGACATGAAAAATAACAGTATAGATGCTAAATCCATATGTAACAATGGACACAATTTAAAATTACGATCCTGGGATTCTACATCTGATATTGGACTTGTTTTCAATGAACAGAAAATAGTGGTTAAATGTAATGATGAACATGAAGACTTGTGCCATTTGAAAACAGATCATACTGAAACCCCAGAATCAAAGAAGTTGCCCAGTGATGAACCTCATGTTCATTTTTCATCGCCAGTGTCAATTTATCATGAATACAATGTCAGTGAAAGCTCTAGCAGAACAGAAACTCAGGAATCGGACAGTCAATCAGATAATCCTGGTGAAAATTTTGGGACAGATCTTCATATGGATAAAAATACTGCATTCAAAAATGACACAAGACATTTACTTCCAGAGTTTCAGATAACTAATCAGCAGGTGCCTCTGAGAAGTAGAAATAAGAATGCAAATGTATTAGACAATTGCACAATGTATATAGAGCCCACAGAACAAGACCAAATCATTATAGAAGTTAGAGACATTCTAGAAAGCCTTATAATCAAATGTTGTGAATCCGAAAATAAAGCAGAAGAATTATCCCCTTGTGTAACCATTCAAGAATCCTTTACCCAAGAAAAACATTTCCTCTTTTCTCTGCAGGACACAGACAAGATAGCATCATGTTCAAGCAGATCAGAAATAGGAGAAAATCAAAATATAAAAGAAGATTTGACAAAATATTATGTTGATGAACCAGATATAATTATGTCATTAAATTCTGTTTCAGGGAAAGCAGGAGATAAAGTGGAGATTATAGAAAATTCAATTTCTTTTGTTTATCCTTCTCCAGAGGAAAGTCAGAATACATGTAATTCCAATATAATGAATTTAGAAACAGAAAATGAACATTTGCTGCATGACCCTAAAGAAAATATTCCAGAAGACTATCACATTAAAGCAGAAATAGTAAGGAAACAAACAGCAGAAAAAATCCACCAAATTATGTCCTCTGAATCCAGCCAACATGAAATTGAAAATGAAATTATCCATAATGAAACAGTTATTATTACTCAAACTCAGGGATGTGTTGAAGAGCAGTCAAATTCAGAATTTGAAATATTTGATAGTGATGATGAAAGCATTGAATCAGAAGCTGAAATGCAAGGAATGAGTAATGAAGTGAAAATTGCTAAATTATTGGATAACCATAATGACAATCTAAATGATAAACCTAGTATTTATGAGAATATTGAAACACCAATTATCAAATCAAGCATTAAACAAAATATTAGTTTGAAGAGTTGTTGCAGGCAGGCTTGATGGAGATTTAGTTAATAGTAATATTAAAGAGCGTGAAAGTTCAGATCAAATTGAAATTTTGACAGAAAAGCAGATTCATTATAGACATGACCTTTTATTGGAAGGTGATAAGATTTTGAATAATAAAGATCTTTTTGAAAATCCTAAAGGTCAGCACACTGGAGGTTTCAGTTTGAATTTAGAATCTGAGGAGTCCATAGATTTAAATGTTGTAAATGTGAATTTAATTGAGCATTTGGATCCAAAACCAAATATATTATCAGAAATAGCAGTTCCTTCTTCAGACAAGTTGAGCACTTCAGAAATAATACAAAATGTCAAAGAATATGACTTAAAAATGTCAGAAAATATTTCAAAGACTAATACTTTGGATGAAAATCAAGAAACAAAACAAAATTGTTTATCTAAATCTGAGAATCAGATGCAGGAATTTGATCTGTCTTATGAAAGAAATGAATCAGAATTATTTAACAAACAATTAACTGCAGAAAATGTGCACCTGAGAACAGCTAGTGATGATGCCAAATTACTGGTGAAGGAAAACACTTGTAACTATCAGAATGAAAAGGAGAAGCTTATAAAAGCAAAGCAAAGTCATTTATCTTTCAATAATCAGCAAAATAACATGTTTAATGGAAGATCAGAAAGAAAGAGATCAATAGACACATCTAATGTGGAAGATGAGGCCCCATCATCAAAAATGTCAGTTCGTCTTGTTGAAAACTGCTTAATTGAAACATGTTCAGATGTCAAATTGGTAAATAATGATGTTAATTCAAATATCAGCTCAATCTGTGAGAAAGAAATGAAGAAGACTTTAATAAGATGCTACACAATCAAACCTAGAGAGAGATTGTACACTACAGAAGACCAGTCAGTGCCAGATCTAAGTCATGAACAAACTACTGGAGAGACAGAAGTCTACAGCAAGTCTGCAGAAATATTTTACCTTCAAGAAACAGGTAAGTGTTAAATATGATATATATTTTTTGGTGGAACAGCACACAGGTGTATAGCAAATCGTTCTCCCAAGCAGTGTGAATATTATGGTATTTTTACAATGTACATATTTAATATTCAATCCAGTAAAAAGAAAACTTTACGTGAAAGATAACTATTTCAAGATATGATAAAAAGAGAGGATTGAGTTAACTATCAGAAAAAGATGGAAAAGTCAAGATTTGATATTGATCATGCCAGCTTGCATATAATACCTATTGTTTTGTTGCATAAGTTCCGAAAGAAGAAATAGTTTATGATTATATTATATGATATTTGTTCGTGAAGGAATAACTTTATATAATTCATGTTCATTTGGGGGGGGGGGGGGGGGTTATCCCCTAAACTAGTTTAACCCCACCACATGTCTCATGTGCCTTTCCCAAGTCAAGAATTGTGGTCATACATGTATATTTTTTTTCTTTGTGTCTAATGTTTTGTTACATGTACATTTTTCATAATATTCAGGTAAGAGCAGTATTATCCTATGCATACACGATTGGAGACCTCTAGATTTGTAATTTCCCTCTGTTTTTCTCTTCATTAGCGTGCAGTCTCTCTGATATTTAATACTCTATATCTTTTCATTTTCATATTTACCAATTTGATATAAAAGAGGTCAAATGGTTAAAAAGGCAATTTAGTAGCAGGAGATGAGAAATTTTATTTTTCATCTGATGTCGACTAGATTTTTCCATTAAATTTTTCTCAAAGAGAGTTTGGGAAGTGTGTAAATGAATTTTCTCTATTGCTTAAATTTTTTTAGATAAAAGGGGTCAAAGCGGATAAAAAGTGAGTTTCGCATGATAATGAAAATTTTTATTTTTCATCCGATTTTGATGGGTTTTTTTCCCAAAAGATTCCCAAGTAATGAAAATGAAACCAAACATACTCCAGGCATTTTTTTGAAGCTATCTTTAATAAAAAATTTCAATATATAAAGGATTGAAGGATTAAAGCATTTGGCAAACAAGTAATTTTAATTCTTCATCTGATTGTAGGTTTTTTTTTTTTTTTATTGGATTGGTCTTTATGATGTTTTTTTCATAAATTTCCTATTAAAATGCAACAAAAGCTACTCCAGTTTGGGAAAAAAGGAGGGGAGGCAAAATGATCACTGATTCAGTCATATTACTGTGTCCAGCATATTACTGTGTCTACACTTTCGCTCAATTTCAACATGTCAATGTGCTGTAACCATATCATACAGGTTGGTTTCCGCACGATAACTTTTGTTCTAGTTAACCAATCCTTTTAATATTTTAGGACATTAATAATTGGTACGAAATAAAGGTTAGTATTGATTTTGGGTGATCTAGCCCCACCCGTTTTTGGGAGGGGCCAGAAGGGTATTTTTCCTTATTTGGATGCAAGTTCTCTATTTCTTGCCCAATTTTGATGGTTTTTTTTCTTTGTATTCCCCATGAAAAAGTCAACATAATAGGCCACAAGCGTCATGACCTATCTCTTACTGTTA
>JARWCS010156297.1:0-14408 GCA_034783895.1 Geukensia demissa | reverse complement strand
CCGGCTTTGACTACTGAGTAACACGACGGGTGCCACTAGTAGAGCAGGAGTTGCTTACCCTTCCGGAGCACCTGAACACACCCTGGTTTTTGAAGGGTTCGTGTTACTCCAGCTTAAGTTTTCCGTGCAGTGTTGTGTGTTCTATGTTTGTCTTTCGTTTCATTTTTTGCCCATGGTCTTCTCTGTCTTTCGACTTAACGATTTATGTCTGCCCCTTTGGTATCTTCGAATTATTTTTACAGAATTTATAGAAAATTGGTGCACTTGACCTTTACATAATTGATGAAAACTTAGTGCACTGAACCAACTGAATGGCTATCTCACTGAAAAATCATACCACTTTTCCTATTGCTGTAAAAATATTTTTATATGATGCTTCTATTTTACAGGATTATGTGTAATATTGAGCATTTCCAAAGATAAGAAACCGATTTTTTTCCAATTTTAGAAAAAGATGTAGACTCGTTTTTAATATATCATATCAATTAATCACTGGAATCATTGAATAAAATATGAATTACAGTTTCGTTTTTTTTTCAATGATATGTAACTATGATATGATATGATACATGTTTGCCTTAGGAAGTATTTATATGAGTTAAACAAACTGATTTTTTTCAAGGGTCCAACTCGGACAGATTTTTTTTTCAAGGTAAGACTCTATCAGATTATTTTTTTCTGTCAAAATTAGGGCAATTTTTTTTCAAAAAAGGGAAAGAAATCAAACTCTGACATTCTAGTTGATTTAGTTTGAAATGTCTATTTTTATGTTTTCTTCTGTCTGTTGTATAATAAAATTGCTGAACCCATAATTCATTGTTAACTATAATGAAATTCGTCTACAAGGAATATAGCATATATGAAAACTGATATCGATGGTCATAAAGCATTGGTGTGAATGCAAATTGATTTGCGTTAACTGACGCTATCGGCATAATTTTCTTCATAATGAAATATCAAAGTGAAAATAAGCAGATGCCAATGTGTAATTAATGTAATTTGTAAACGATTTAGACAGTGGCAGTCTTGTCTTTTGGGACAGTATGAATACTTTCTATGTAAATAGGTTATTTGGAATATGGTGTCAATAAACTAATAAAAGCGTAACTAAGGCGCAAAAAGAATCAATATAGACACCTGAAATTGTAAAATAAATCCTTTCACACTGACGTTTTTGTCTCTTCCTGTGTGTTTTCGTTCATATCGTTTGAGGCCACAGGTGAATATGCTGCCACGGCGTATTCCTTTGAGATACTTGATTCTTCTTTTTTCGAACAGCATTTACATCCACAAAATATGTCATGAACACGTTGTCTAAATAAACGACCAGTTATATAGTATATAAAAAAATAGCATGCTTGATTTGAAAGACATATTTCTTCAACAACTTTTCTTATTGTTAGGTATTGGAAATATTTCTGCCAGGTTGGGTCCGACATCATTTTTCGCAATGTCATGCGTTTCCCGTGAGGCAAACGTGATTGCATCGCATAAACAATTGACGCCGGAAGCAGTGTACATATAAAATAGAACGACACTGACAACAGTGTGACTGTTGAAGTCTGACTTCCGCTACTGTGACCAGTATATCGGTGCATTAAATCGCGGGCGTTTATTTTACGTATTTCTACAATAACTAATATATTAAAAACGAGTACACATAAAGGTATGAGTAAAAAATGAATAACTTCTGTTACAAGAGTCCAGTTGTTTTCGAATTTGTGATCTCCAAAGCTCAAAAAGGCACATATTTTTAACTGTGGATCGTAATCCCATAAATACGCCTGTACTGATGACAGTGCTATCGTGGTTATAAGCATACCTCCAGAAACAATCAATGCTCGTTTTACAGTGCAAAACTTTTTCTTTTTAAACGGATGACAAACTGCTATATATCTTTCCACAGTAAATGCTAAGACTAACATAGGTGATAAATATTGAGGAATCATCAAAAATATGTTAAACGCTTCACAAGCTCCCGGGCTATCATACACCTGAATTCCCCATGCGTAGTTGAGCTCCATAATGAAATGAACAAGTAAAAAGAATGTATTAACAATTGCCAGTATTCCTTGGTACACTGCCGAAGAATTCTGTCTGTTACTTTTTCCAAACCATACTACAGCTGATAGAGGATTTCCAAATAATCCGACGATGTACCAAATAGGGGAGATAATTCTATCTATCCATAAAATCTCAGGTGATATTTGCTGCAAAGTGTCTATGTATCTTGGCGTCGGAGAATCTTTTATATTCAGTGTTACATTTTCGAACAGTGAGGAATTTTTCACCAAACTGAAAAAATATTAAGAACAAATAATAGTTTACCATAGGTTTTGATTAAAGTTACGAATGACGTCTGATCATCATTAAAATGTACAAGTTTAAAGAGTTAAAAAATTCGGTTGTTTTTTTTAATTTTTATTTATATATTTTTTGGATTTTAGTACTTCTTTATGTCACTATCATTAATTTCTGAATTATCGGTGATAAATCAGATCACAAAATCCTATGACTAGCGGGCTGTAAGTAAAGTGTCGATTACTGGAAATAACATTGATGTGGCTTTTTCTCCTTCGGTCTGGTTCCAATATAAGCACGAAATATAAAAGTCATGTTCGCATCTATTTATTACATAAATTTCATATTTATTTAACGAATCTTTAATTTTCGTTCATATTACACATGCATCTTTAATCTTTTAATGCCCCGAGGGCGGCAGACATAAATGCATTTGATTTCTGTACAGTGGGTAGAAAACACTTATAAAGGATTTCGTTGGTATAAATACATATAGAGGAATTCTTGACAACTGTAGCGTTAAATATGGGTATAAAAATAAGAGATGTACGATTGTTTTATCTGCCCTCTCCTAAATAAGCATTAAGGATTTGTACATTCTCAACAACCAAATACCTTAACAACACTTCGTAAAGGATCCAGACTCACTACTTTAAACAGAAAACACCGATTTAAAATCTAAAATTTCCTGTATTTCATTCTTATTTCGATGACATCAAAAAATAATATATATAATGTACCTTGACTTTGGGTCGGTATTGATAGAGTAATTAAAATAAATCAAAACTTTATTGCAAACTTTGTGACTTCAGTTTTCAAATGATTAACATTTCTTTTAATATATTCATATATAGTAGCAAGGACCACTTTTAGCGTGTTACAGTTAAACAAAAACATATAAAAACCGTGAAAACACTTTCCTTTCGGTCTTAGCAAACTGTTGCAAATCTGTTCAAAATCACCATTTATTATTTGTCATATACATTCATTATAAATGAGATCATCAAGAAATTATGTATTTCATTTCAATGTTATTGTCAGTAATTTCTGCATTATTGGTGATAACTTAGATCTCAAAATCCTATGACTAGCTGACTGAGTAAATTGTCGATTTAAACAACACAAAAAAAAAACACGAAAAGAATAAATATCAATTTTTATATTTGTTTCTGCACCAATTCCAAAAACATATTTTTAATCTTTTAATGCCACAAGCGGCAAGCATATATATAAGACATTTTCTTCATCATGGGGTAGATAATCGTCATAAAGAAATCCGTTGACATTGGTTAAGGAAGATTGAATGTATAAATGATTGGCAACTACAGCGTTAAATATGGTTAATAAAACACAATAGACGTGCCATTTGCATGCTTGGTTTCTCTACTCTCTCCTTAATAAGCATCAACTATATATGAATTCTCAGCAACTAAAGTTCGTTGGTATTAAGAGAAATGTTAAGTTCTCAATAAAGTACAGAACCTTAGCATAACGTTTAACAGGTTGCGTTTACTCGCATCGTACTTGACAAATAATATAAAAATAGGAGATGTGGCATGATTGTCTATGAGACAGCCACCCACCAAATGACAGTAGAATTTAAACTTCTAGGTTTTTGCAGTTTCCTGCATGCTCATGGTCGGTGGTTCTATCCGGGTACTCTGGCTTCCTCAACCAGTAAAACTGACCTCCGCGATATGACTGAAATATTGTTGAAAGTGGCGTTAAATCCCAATCAAACAAACAAAACTTTTGAAAAGAGTAGTTTATTCAGGTCCAGACACACTACTTTGAACAGAACCAGTCTGTCATCCTGTAAAAACAACAACATTGTCCGGTGTTAAACCCACCCTGTCCATGTATATAATTGTTTGGTTTGTTAATTATGCTTGGATTTTTATGGATGAAATATTGTACCTACAATCAATCATTAAAATAAAAGACTTAGATTACAGTAAAAATTTGGGGCTGGTGATTCAGCAAAAGACTGCAAATCAGTGAGGACTCGTCACCTTCTTGTCGAAGTATTTTTTGTTTGTGTGCAATAGGATCTCGCCCAAGAAGAAATAAAATAGAAAGTTTGATCCAACTGTGCAGAACATTTTAAGTTTAATGTTTTGTCACTAAAAAGTAAGTACGTCTATCTTTGTAGTTTTACTTTATTTAAAAAACGATTTAAAATCAAGGTCAAGGATTATTTGTAAGAAATAGAGTTTACTGTATCTCAAATCTTACTTCGATGAGAATAAATGTTTGAGTAGACTTTAGTTTATAAAAATTTACCTTCACCTTGACTATGAATCGTTATTGATAGAGTAATTACAATAAATTCAAACTTAACTTTAAACTCAGTGACTTCACTTTTCAGAGAGTTAACATTCCTTTCAATAGTAGCAACATGCAGCAAGCAATATTGGATTTTCTATTTACTGACCTAATATCTCATTCAAAACATTGATTGTCAGAACAGGGTTCAAATTTTGACGAAGCCATTTTATTGTAAAAAGTAAGAGATTTATTTGATATTTTAGGTTTGTTCACTATTTAGAATTTTGAAAATGAGGGACATTTGCCAAAGTATGCAGACCGGCATGAAAACTAAGTACCCACATGTACACTGCAACAGACCTTTAAAAATTCAAAAATACTGGATAAAATCATTTTAAGGGTCCCAATGGATTCACGCGTGGTTATCGCTTGCATAGGCTAAATTTCCGGCCCCTACCCAAACAGTCCTTTTTGGCATCCTGTGGCTAGATAACTACCCGGCATGACCCCAAGTCTACCCCATTTATGATTTATTGATTGATCCTGAACTTGCATGAAATATTTACCGCTGGACGTTTAGCAAAAATCAATTAATCAATCATTCAATGTCGTACTCACAATATATCAAATAATTATCTTCAATAAGCCTTCACACAAAAAATTGGCCGTGTTATTTGTAGGGTCAATGTTGTTATCTTCGTTTTCTCGTCTTCATGTTGTGTGATTACTGTTTGCCTTAGGGAGCACTTAAAAAGTTCAATAAACTTAAAAAAAACTTAATTCACAAAGTTTTAAGATTCGACTATTCAAATCTTAATTTGGAAGATGTTGATTGCCAAAAACCAACAACGCACAAATGAACATTGAAAACGTTTTATATAGTGTAATCATTTGTTATTTGGTGTTAAGTTTCAAGATGTTTGTGGCCTTTCAGCAAGCAGTTGTACGAAGATCAGTCATTGACTGTTTCATTGGTATATTTTTTCCAATACATTTATATGAATTATTGTCTCACAGTAGTCTACTCTAGAGTCATGTATCTAACTATTTTGTCTCCTTCCGTGAAAAGATTCGGATGGGAGACAGTCACAGAGATTATTATCCACAAACCAAATTAACTTAATCCAAAATTACGTTGAAGTTTTTATCCGACATACTGGGTTATACCTAATTTTGGATCATTGCACATTACATACAGACATCATCATTGATCATAGATCAAAGATCTATCTTGCAAATATTTTTGTCATCTTGTCAATGACAAATTAATTAATGAATAGACCAAATCAATTATTATTTTCTGTTAGTTGATCTCTTAAGAAAAGGACCAGAATGATCTTTGTAATGCAGTTTAAGCATAAGTTGAACAATGGTCTTCTGAATACAATCAGTTAAAAGCTTTTAGCGTAGACATTAGATCTGGGTTAAATAAAGTTCAATAATAAAGAAAGACTTCCTCTGTAATTTCCGCAAAGGTCGTTTTAATACTCCGTCCGCTTATAGTAAGTAGATATCTTATTATCTCGCAGGCGATAGAAACCAATGCGAAGATGAGTGCATTTTTTAAACAAAATATGACATTGTCAAGAAAAGTACACTGTGTGTAAATGCTCACTATTTGTATCATAACATGTAAAGTTTACATTTTTTAATCAACATATAACTGAAATATCTTGGAATCCAATATAAAGCATTGTGGACTATAACTAACTACATTTCATGCATTACCTTGTCAACTCGGACGAACCGCTCGTTTGAAATAAATGGATATTTGCATCTGCTTTATTGACGGAAAAATATACACAACACCTGACTTGGAGCATATCTTTTAAAGCAACGAAATTTCAACAGGATCAGCAGACTGCACGTTACATGTGGAAAAAACATTAGAAAACGTCTGTCAGTCAATGGATTTTAAATAACCTTTAAGTTTGACTTTTGAATATTTATTGAGCATTATTTTTATTTTTAATACTCAGTCAGTCAATTAATGTATTGGAATTTAATGAAAACGTCTTTCTTAATGTTTAAACTAGATATTAAAAAGAGGAAAGTAAATTAATGCCATGGAAACAGCACCGCATTTTAACAGAGAATAAAAATTTGAAATCTTAATTACTGAGGGAAACCTTCTTCACAGGTGGAATACCATTCCCCGAGATGAGCTCTAAATCTCTCCAAAATAAATCACATTAGGACAGATAACGAAGAAAAATACTAACAACGAAACAATGAAAACAGCTCAACGATAGATCCACGGCCACAGAAGAATGCAATTTCGAGCTGGGTTAAACTAATTTAACCAAACATAAAAAAACAAACCAACATAAATCTAAATGATACAATATATGATAAACCCCAAAACAAGATCACAAGGACGCACTCTAATAAAACACAATGTTTGATTAGGTGCCCAGGAAGTGTTGGCCTTAATTTTGCAATAATCAATTAACTCTATACATGTAACAATTAAATGCAGCAAATAATTAACTCCAGAAAATAAAAAAAGTTTATCATTCGACAATGCAAATTGCATCATATTTGTGCTTGTAGAGATTTCGCTCTGACTGTGGATGCCAAAGACATTTACATCACATTAAGTATTAATAACCATTTCTATATTCCATTAATTTTTATATATGATCAATTTTGCACTTTATTAAATATTATCATTAATATGCTTAGCGAAAGACGCATCACAATATCTTCGGATATTAATTGAAGAAATGAAATTTATCATTATTTCCATTCGTTATGGAATGAATTATTAAACGATTGATTTGCTAATGACTTCCGTATCTTTCCCACCTGCGTTCCCATATAAGACAAATCAAGTAAAATGTTTAACGATTACCATTTAAAAATTGTAAAACGAATAAGCATAAAAGCTTTACCCTTGACAGACTTAATAAACACCAAAAATTAAGTGGATATCGTTACAAACTGTGAATTCATATCCTGAAACAACTACAAAGCTATAGTCGCCCGGGCCCATGTTTATAATTGTATAAAAGGTACCCTGCTGTGATTTGATTTCTAAAATTCAAGAATGGAATATGCATCGTAAAATAGGAATGTGTGCATCTTCAAAACATAATATATTCAGAACCCATAAACATCTACAAGACAAAATTAGTCCACGTTATATACGTCGACGGATAAGAAAATTGTATACAACATTTCCGTACGGTACAACATTGACAATAACGGACAAAAATGTCTTAAACCGGTATTTCCGTAGAAGTAAATGAATTGTGACAGTTTGTTCAAATACCTTAGACGGTTAAAAAAACCACGGTATCTCTGAAGAGTACGTTTGTGATAAATTCTTTTAAAAAAATTGAACTATCTTGAAAAATATATTGATATTATTATAAAGCTTTAAAATGAATGTCAAGACTGTTATAAAAAGAAGAAAATTAACACAAAAAGTTCAGTAATACATGCCTTAGCAACCACATGCCTTCTATTAAATAAATCTTTGTTTCTCTTTATAGTGCGTCTCATATTAATTAGACAAGTTTTAATTGACCACCTGTCATATATGACTTCTTTCAGAGTTTTCCTGGAAGATAACATAAGACAGATCTGACTTTAAGTTCATTATTCCAATTCTAAAGCTAAGGTAATCCGACATTGGTATTTGCATGATCACGAATACTTTGACTTGTTGAATATGATCAATAATGGTTGCAATAAAAGTTCAAGACAATGATATCTGTTATATACAATTATATATGAAAATGAAAGATATGGGGTAAATGTCAAAGAGACCACCTTTTGTGAAAAGCTCTAAATCGCCTGTAAAGTAAGACTGCTTTTACCAGAATATTATAAAAAATGTACATGTAGCAAAGCATTTAAAACGACAAACCTCCGTCCAATTTCAAGTCTCTCAATTTCTGACTATGGATAGGCACATGCTACTTGTGGGTGGGTAAAAACCTCCACCAACGTGGGTCAAAGGAAAAATAGAAAACAAATGCAGTAACAGACGAACTATAAAAATCAAACAGAAATTTACCCAATCCAACTGGAAAGTACCTGAATTATATATAATAAATATACTATTAAAAATACATGCAAAAACGATACCTCTCTAATGAACTATCTAAATTACTGAAAGCAAGCTCAGGTTGAGATTCCGAATGATAAGACATCAATTCACTGAACACGAGATGCCATCAAACATTGTATGTCCGACGATTAAAACATGTATTGACAATAAACGGGAAGAAAGACAAGATGGATGCAAATCCTTTATTAATATCAGTGTAAGGTAGTGATACGTGTATTAATATCTGTACCTACAAAAACTTGTTTTAATGCTCTAACTACAACGTCGAACCTGAACCCTTTGTGGATAAGTTTGTTTTACGAAACACTATGATTTAATGGATCATTTTTAAAGTGTTATGCTTTATATGTAATGTTTCTATAAAATGTAGTATGGACATTACAATACCCCTTGTCGTATCAAAAAATACATATGCAGCCATATTTTTTATATTATATCTTTGTAACGGTTATAAGATTCTGTGAAGTCTTTAGAAGCCTGTGATATCCGTATTCCTGCTGCAAAGTTTTACAAGTAAGATATAATGCTAAGTTATAAACTTAACTGCAAACACGGGCAAACCGAGCTAGCATGTGAAATGTAAACACCAAACGAAGGAGCCAAAGACACGTCCCCATCAAGTAACGGAAATTAACTATAAGAAGAGAAAATTTGTCCCTTTTATCATAATTTTAGTGCAACATTAAGTGCATTAATTTTCTATCAACAAGCCCTTTAACAAGAGTGGCAGACCACTCATTATGAAAAGCTATTAATCTTACTATATAATAAAACACGTATATGTAAAACAATACTGCCTTTATTTTATTGCTCTAGACCGATCCGACTAGAAATTACCTGAAAATCACTAAATATACTAAACAAAGAAACTTCTTTAATGAATGATCGCAGTTTCTGAAAGCAAACTAAAAGACTGATTCCCCGGAAGATTAAACATCAAGCTTCCTAACATGACATGTCATCAAACACATTATATCCGACGATTCAATACTGTGTTTTCAATAAACGTGAGGAAAGACAAGATGGATTCAATGCCAAATTTCACTTTTTTTAGTCATAGTGCAATGAAAGATCTCTAGACGTAAATGCACATGCCGGCATCAAACAAACAAAAAATATTTTTAAGCTGATTTTAAGCAATCTGTCACAGAAATTTAACTTTACCTTAAAGTAAAAATAAAAGATTTACTAGTTTGAATACTAGTACCATTCCATTTCCAAAAAAACTTTTTTGGCACCTAACTTACAGAAAAAAGTTTTTCAAAAATCTTTCAATATGGCTGAAATCGTAGAAAAACATAACTCTTTCAAAAAATGACTTTGTGGTCTATTCGACTATTCAACTATTGCAATAAACGCCTTAAAAGATAATAATTTTCAATAATTGTATTGACCAAGGCAAAATTAAGGGGTTTTGGTAACAGTGTCATGTTCAGAAAACTTAGACCACATTCGAGATCAATAAAAAAATTTAAATATTTTTTGTACAATGTCAAAATACACAAACTACTAAAAAATTAAGATTGGTCTCGCATGCGTTCAATGTTTCTGGGCCCAAAAACTGTCTTGAAAATGCACATTTTATCTTAAATTTAATGATTTAAGTCAATTGTCAATATTAAGGCCATAATCGTCAACAAGTACCGACAAACCAACTCAGGATGCGTTTAATATGAAAACTTTCAAAATACTAAATTACCAATGTTTATGTACATTTCAAGGAATAACCTCTCATCGGTAGCATTATAACCAAAACATAGGAAGTCTAAGATTCAAACATAGCAAAAGAACCATTCAAATCCAAACAAATCGAAATAGAAAGCCAAATCCAACAGCATGGACAACTACTAAGTGCAATAGTTTTCGAAGCCTTTCCGTATTTTCAGTGCTTCAGAATTTTAACAAATGTGGCGAATTTCTGTATTTAGGTATTGTTTGATAGATTCATGTCAGACAAGTCTTACAACTGGGATGGTTAATACCCCCGGGGACATGATCCACCAGCATAGGTATCGACCCAGTGGTTTCAAAATACAAAATTACCAATGATGAATAAATAAATCGAATTTAGGTATGCTATATGTACATTTCAAGATTTCTCATCAGTAACATTAAAACCAAAACATAGAATGTGCAAGATCCAAACATAGCAAATAAAGCACTCAATTTCAAACAAATCGAAACGGGAAGCCAAATCAGACGGCAGAGACATCTAGTGCAAAAAATTTCAAGGCTTTTTCGTATTTACAGTTCTTTAGATTTCTAACAAATGCAGCAAATTTCTGTAAAACATTGTTTGATAAAGTTCATGTCAAACATGCCTGACAACTGGACTTGTGAAACATGATCGTGGACGTGATCCACCAGCAGAGCTATCGATCCAGTGGTTTCAAAATACAAAATTATTTATGTTAAATAAATATGGAGAATTAAGGTATCCAATATGTACAGTTATAAAGGTTAATAAAATAATCTTTCTTAAGTTAAATTTTACTTTGGTATCCAAGTTTGATTTTACGTAGGTAGCGATTACAACATTAACATGCTAAGAAAGTCATGCCATGTCATTCAACAGACAGCTTGGTTGTCTTTCGTTACAAAACAAGACAAAACTTGGTGCGTGTAATCCGTTAACAACATGAAGATTGTATGTGAAAAGGAACACAACATCTTAATGATTACCATAGAGAAATGAAATCCCCTAAAATATATGCTGCTACAAGTGAAGTTTTCCTCCGCTTGTAACTTTTTCGTCCACTTAGAAATTGAACTTAAACTTCACTTTTATACCAACGAAATTACATTTTATAATTATTCAAAGATTGCTGTATTAAAATTACACAATGCAAAAATTTTCAAATGCATTTGGTTTCCTTTTTGCAAGCCATGACCAATATAAGTCTACGTGAAGCCAAACTACAGTCCATTGTATTTATCAGCTGTGAAGATTCAAGTCATGAAAGACTTTCAATGCATTCAATGGTAAAATTCCCTTACTTTCATATTTGCATACTTATCTATTCTTGCATGTTAGGTGTACGTGTACAAACAGATATTGCCGTCAATTTTATGTCGCGTCGTTAGAACAGCTTTTGCACTGTGCAGCAGTGAATTTGTCCCCTTTATTATAATCTTTCATGGATTAACAGGGTTGCTGTAGAATAAAATTTAGGTCCAAAATGTCACATGAAATTTTTTTTATTAGATTTTGCTTTACTGAACAACCTAATCATGTTTTAAGGGTCTATGAAAACTTTCTATTTATAGCAAAGGAATCGCATACCTGTAATGGCAATAACCACAATAACGAGAAGTAACGCTTTTCATGTCAATAGATAAAAAATATCACATCCTATATAATTTTAAAACGTTCTAAAAATATGTTAAGAAAATAATAAGAGACGAAGTTTAACAAACAAACAAATAAAATATAAAATATAATGAAAACTTTTTTAAGTTCACAATAATCAGATTGTTGGAACTAAAATGTTAATAACGATTCAGTCTTACCGTAAAATATCATCTAAGTCAAATGCAGACATAACTGATGATAACGACTGATTGTAAACATGTCCAAATTAGGTATATATTCTTAATATACTTTTAAAAAGTCTTGTTGAATCAGATCGAAGACACTGATAGATTGAACTACTTCCATCACCTTATACTTCATCGATTGTTATAATCATAATTCATCATACACATATACAGAATGTATCAAGTAACTTTTATTCGTTACAAATTATTGATATTTATATAATATCCAGAGGTAAAATGAAATTTTTGTAAAAATTAGACAGTTATGAGATACGGTATGTCGATAACAAGCACGTTGTACTTGTAACAAAATGGAACACTCACGCTTAACTTGTTTTGTAAAATAGTCACATGTAATTCTTCTTGTACCATTCGCTCATTGAACCGTTTTCTAAAATAAATAAACCCAGTTTCACCTTCTTAAAATAATACGACACTGGATGATAATTAGAATTTTTTAGGTCTATTGTAGCTCAGTTTAAGGGGTTTTGTACGAGGTAAACATGGTAAAAGAGAAAATTAGCCCCAACCAGTTTTCTTTTATTTTCTAAAGGCATAATTGTATATTTTCTCTAGATCAGTTTGTAAAATAAGCCTTCCCGTTTACAAAGTTACAAATAATGTTTTCGAGAAAACATGAAATAAATTTGACAGTTTTTTAATATAACAAAAATTATTTTTTCTGAAAGTCCTCGACAACACCAAGTTTTATCAAGTCTACCACGACATCAAGCTACAACAACGACAGCCAATCGACCAAACAAATCGTAATCCACCTTCCTTCAAGCCCAAATCACTGCTACGTCAACAAAAGTTACAGAAACAACGTTAAGGTGCACTGGGTCCGTA
Source organism: Geukensia demissa (assembly GCA_034783895.1). Classification (NCBI taxonomy): domain Eukaryota; kingdom Metazoa; phylum Mollusca; class Bivalvia; order Mytilida; family Mytilidae; genus Geukensia; species Geukensia demissa. The sequence goes on along the minus strand of JARWCS010156297.1, from coordinate 1,375 downwards.
TGACTGAGATCCTTAATTTGCTGTAGAGAACGATTAGAATCATCTATCACCGCTATTTTACTCTTCCTCTTCTAAACACACACATACACTTTGTTGATCTACCTTAAAAGATAATAGTTTTATGATTTTGTAGATTTGATCATCCACTAAACTACTCATGTATTCTTGTATCTCAACTAGTTATGGACCTGTTACCGGTAATACAACAATAAGTTGATCTCGGAATGACGTTACCCTGGATGAGAGTTAAAGAATTCCACAACGGGTGTTGCGCACAAGACAAGGGATGCTTACCATTCCGGAGCACCTGATCCCACTCATGTTTTGTAAAGGAGTTTGCGGATTCCAAGCCTTTGTTCCTTTTGTTGTCGTTTTATCTCTTAGTTTGTTTCAAATTTGTCTTTCTCTTTGAACTATGCACTTTTGATCTCTCATGGATATTCTACACTGGACTTGTAACAGAGGACAATCAACAAATACAGTTATCACTTTACAACCTTTAATGGCCAACAAAACATTGAGTTGAGAGACGTGTTTTTTCAAAGTATGCGGATATTTTAAGCCCTTTAAAATTGGTTCAACTTAGCTGCATATAAATAATGTGAAATTATCTGTTAGATCTGCTGAAGAAAGAACAAAGTTTACACGTTCTTTGTGATACTGTTTACCACTCTATTTTTAACATGTTTTTTAAGTTTTCGTTGACAAAATATTTGACAATATGTTTTTTTCAGTGATTGCTAATTGTACATCCATTTATGTCGCTGTTATATAATAATGTTGTTATAATGGATACATTAAACAACAGCACTATTCCGGCCTTTCGTCAATCATTTGTCTCATCACAAAAATAGACTGGTTGCAAGGGACTTTTTGAAAGTAAACTTTATCTCATGCGATGTGACTAAATGTTTTAATGTAAACTGTATATTGGCAACATTTCAGCTGCAACTATGTATGAAGTATATATCTTTTAGTTGACACGATCTTAACATAAATGTGATATATTGGCAGAAGAAGCCAATGAACCTACCTTAGGCAGTACCTTGAGTCGAGTGTATCACAATATCAAGGCAGAACATGTGTTGATAGAAACAAACTTCTGACAAGAAAAGCTAAAACATTTTCTTAAATAAAATCTTGATCGAGATGAAGCCCGAAATACATTTAAATTTCATCATGTTGTACACGCCGTCATCTACACATTTGACGATCTAACGATTCATTACAAATAATGTGATATTTGAAACAGGCAGAAATGAATTTTTAATAAGATATAACAGTTAAAATTATGGATAATAACTCAGAAAGCAGACATAAACTGCATTAGATTCAGCGCATAAATTATAACATGTGCCTTGTTGATGGAAAAATG
>JARWCS010156080.1:0-14408 GCA_034783895.1 Geukensia demissa | reverse complement strand
ACTTACCCAAAAGATCTTTTGTCCACCTTTCACATTTCAACGTGCTGCGGTCGTATTATGTGCTTGCAAAGCACCTCTGTTTCTATTTGTAAGTTGGACCTCCAACAGTAGCACATCTGGCTAAATTCTAAGGACCCTTTTTCATTGTCCCATGTATGCTATACACAATGGGTCCATTTTCCAGGAACATAAAGTGCTTCAGTTGATATTTGTTTGATGATTAGTGCATTGCTGAGCAGTGCCAAGTACTTTATATTTTTACAGATGATATTAACGGGAAGTACAGCTGTTCGAGCCTCCATAAGTAGAAGACCTACATCGGTAAGTTTGTGAAACAGACATTATCTTGTTTGTTGAGGAAGAGTTTCCATGACAGATTATATTTTTAATAGGACATTCAGGTATTTTTTGTATGGACATTTCTGTTAGAAAAATGTTAACAGTTACCTAAACAAAACCTTTTTATGTTTTGCAAACATTTCATGTACAATCACATTTTGACCATACAAATCACATTATGAAGATATTGAGTAATGTAATTACGGGTTAAATAACTTTTATAAGCAAGAATCCAACATTAAACAGCATTTATCTTAATACTGACGGCAAACTGAAAGTTACATTAACTATTTCTGGAATTGACAGCAATGTTCAGATTGGACAAAAATTAAAAACTGACTTACCCAATCTACAATAATTTAAATTTTTATGGTATCAGAAACACAAATATTTTGTTTCATTTGGTCATGCAGGAGACAAAGACACTCCCATTTACTGTCATGCAGGAGACAAAGACACTCCCATTTACTGTCATGCAGGAGACAAAGACACTCCCATTTACTGTCATGCAGGAGACAAAGACACTCCCATTTATTGTTCTCTCGGTTAGAACTTAATCCCTGAAAATATGAGATTTTTTTATCCAGATATATTAGATGTACTTATATGATTACAGATAATAACTGTAATACTAAATCCATTTGTTCAAAATTAAAACATTGTCCTTCTGTTACCCACAATCGTTGATCCAAAAAAACAGGAATAAATTGCCACCTGTAGAAGAACAATACCAATTGTCTTTTAGATCTCTATCTTCATCATAAGGAGATTTAACAATTTAAATTTTTAAATAAACTAGAGATAAGTATTCTGGCGAATACAAATTTGCCTCTCTGGTGAGAATTAGAAAAAAAGATTATATTTATAATAATACTGAACAAACAATTGAAAAGCTGTCCAGGATAAATGAATAAGATATTTTCTGCATTGTAAGTGGACGATTCAATTTAAAATCTATAAATAGCACACATGTCTCGTTATATAAATAGCATGCAGTGCAGAGAATTTACAGGCTAATAAATCACATATTCCCTTCGTGTATTCAAAAATGTATACTTACGTAAACTATTCCATGCTGAAATCATTAAATATGTAAATTTCTATGGTTTATTGTGCAGTAGTACTGCCAAAAAACCAGGACAAAATTTTTATCAGAAAACATGGAGCGACTACAAAGTTTAGAGGCCAAAAACATTATAGAGTACATCTTCATCCAGCAGCAGATATCAAGCATATTATGAATTAGGTTTCAGTGTAACTAAGTTAGGCTTAACAGCTGGAGAAAATAATATTACCCTGTCAGTATTTGTACTCTGTCCTCAAAAAACATAACAGTAATTGGATGTTCAAATCATTTTAATTGGAATTTATTCATATTGCAGGTACGGAAGTTTTTCAACTTAACCATATTGACATTGTTACTATATATAGCATCATCGATCGTCATTATCGTGGGATATAGTATTAATTGGACAACCAAAGATCAATACCCAGTAAGTATTTGATTTTTTTTGTGTGTGTGAATGTTGTGAAAAACTTGGGAATATTTAGTCATTTGCATTAATGTTTTTAATTGTTAATGAATTATTATACTTCTATGCAATAAGAGATCTATTTATGCATACGGTGTCAGTATTTGACAGCTACATAGCATAATTTGAATCATTGCAGTGAGTAAGTATGATCAAAGAGCCCAAAACTACATACTTTGGCGAGCGGGATGATATTTTACAATATCTCAGCTTTCAAAACTGTTCTCATTTGTCATTGTTCAGTTTTTTTATTAAACAAATTAACATTGATAAAAATGAGGAAATTTATAATTTCCCAAACTTTGTGAGAGAAATAACTTGCATCGTTATCCACAGGTCTTGATACGTTAAGGGCACTAATACCCAGTTAAAGGGTATTCTAATTAAATAGTATTTAGGAATACACATCACCTAGGTTTCGTTCTACTATTGTATCATGTATCTATATATAAGGCCTTTTTAAGTTATATACATTAAGTATTATTTGGATAGATAATAGCTGTCAACAACAAAAAATCTGCAAAAGGGAATCTACAATGTCACCAGTAAGTTATTAACGTCAACTTCAAATTTTTGTATGAGCATAAATAATGTCTGTGATTGACAGTTTTCTGTACAAGATCTTTATATTTTAGGTAGATAGTTCTCTGTATGAGATCTTTATATTTCAGGTAGATAGTTCTCTGTATGAGATCTTTATATTTCAGGTAGATAGTTTTCTGTACGAGATCCATATATTTGTGTCGGTGTTTACGATGTTTGGATTCCTGTTTATTATCGCCACATTTGTTCAGTATTATGAGATTATTTTCTGTGGAGATTTCCAGCTTTGTTATAATTGGTTCTCCTGTTGTCTACGTTTTATACCAAAACAGGTAATATTGTCAATAGCTTTGTTATAACTGGTTCTGTTGTCTATGATGTGTACCAAAACAAGTAATGTTGTCAATCTGGGAAGATTTCTAGCTTTGTTATAATGGGTTCACTTGTCATGCTTGTTGTCTACAGTGTATACCAAAACAGGTCATGTCAATTTCTATTTCTCATGTTGTCTACAGTGTGTACCAAAAACAGAAAATGTCAGTTTCAGTCGTCAAACAACATGTTTTTATGTCATGAACGTCTGTGCATAGACCATCATTTCCCATTATATATAGTGACACTAACTTTAAGTTTTATTCATTACCCAATTTTTTTTTGAATATTGCTACATCATGTGCATCATTTTGAGGTTATAATTTTATTAAATCATTAGAAGTTGCTCATTAAACTATCCTTTCCTCATTCTCAAACACACAATAAGAAAATAAAATTGCATGATGAAAATTTTCTGGATTTCAAGATTGTTGGAGTTTTTGTTCTATACAGCATGTACAGACTTAACACGCAGATATATATATTTTGTTACATCCCCTGATTTCTAAATATTAACATTTCTGGATTTTTACTTTTTAACAATCTCTATATAATCTTATTTGATAGTACATGTAATAAAGAAGATATGATCAGTTGATGATGGGTAAAAAATAATGTATACAAGTCACACATGCATTTTTCCTTCAATATATTTTGGCTTGATATGTTTTATTTTTTATGTTAATTTGCAGGTCACTAGAGAATTCTGCCAATTTTTCAAAAGACCGAGGTAGCTTTCACATCACTGACATTAACAAAATCTGGACATTAAGTTATATATACAGTATTATCATATACTTATAAGTAATACAATGATAATTGCACGGTATAATAAAAGGTTCTATTATCTGATAAAACGCTACTTTCGTAATATTGCATACAATTGCTGCATAACAGTGCGATAATAAGCATGCAATAACTTCCATGTGATAACATATCTATTTCCAGAATTTCGATTCTGGTGTTCTTTCTGGTATTTATACTTCAATTGTTTATCGTCTGTACAAATTTGTCATATCTGATCAGATTTCCACATATTTGCTTTATACATGGATAACGAAAGGATCGAGAAAGCAGATACAGTGCATGAAAGTGATGACAATGACACAGTATATCTGCCCAAATGATATGAAAAACAAAAAACACGAAAAAACTAGTAAAACTGTTTTTGGTGCCAAAACAACAGGGAATGTAATAATAAATTTTCCAAAGTAGATAAAACCATAACTAAACTTAAAAATAATCCAAATTGTTTCATGACAAATTAGTTCAGAGTTCTCCTGTGTTTTCTACTTAGATGCATTAACTGTGCTGTCAGTTTATATTTCAGTGATGTTATACATGTATGTCATTGATATCAAGGGTAACTTATAGTAAAAATGGTATTACCATATTTTTTTAAACAGTTTATAAAATGGTTTTTTCCGTATCCCATACTACATCAGCCCTTTGCTGAGATCAGCCCTTGAGCTAAAGCTCTCTGGATGAGTTCATGGCCACGGGCTGATATAGTATGTGATACGAAAAAAGCCATTTAATAATCTATATGTATTACATGTATTATTGTACATTCACAAATTATTGTGTCGATTTATTATTGCGATTTTAAACTTCAATCTACGATGCAAAATCTATTAGTGTGATTACGAAAGAAGTTGAAATATAGCTAACAGATATTAGAATGTGACTTCCTATTTTTGTGATTGTCACTTGGTCGCATTATTTGCAATAATTAAAACATCGTGACATTAATTTTTGAATACATGTCATTGTTTATACATTGCATCAGTTGTATTTGGTATATATAAAACTGCCATTGTGAAATGTGATGTAATAGTCTGTAGTTCTCTTTTCTTTCAGACAGAGCTGAAAGAGCCCATTATACTTAACCAGCCTATATAAAACTCAATCTTGGATTTCTTGCCTAAACCAGATGGCTTTATGTGCTTTAACCAATCAACTTTGTGCTTTATGCCTGGCTTTTTATAACATGAATACTTGACCAACTGATACAGTACTCATCCATTGGATATTTACTTCCTGGTGTTTGCTAGATGGGAACAATATGCCATTAATATCTACTTGATAGCAGACTCAGAATGACAGTTTCTTCTTTTTATGATTGAAATCACACTTCTTGAGCATGGTTAAATAGGTAAAAAGGTATGGACACTAATGACCACTAATTGACTTTAAGGTTTTCTAAAGAAAGAACCATTATATAAATTAGAACTTTTCTTTTATGCTTAGAGTCTAGTTTTTTAATAGGTATACTGATTATCCTGTTACAATTTTGTAAAAAGCTGCATGTGGCAAGAAAAAACTGTTTTCTCTTTGACCACCAGGTTCACTTTAATTTACTTAATATTTTACTGCCAAAATACTTGAGATTAATTATTCATTAACAATTTTATTTTTTCGTAGAATATGCATGGAAAGGTAACAATTTTTTTGATTGACTTATATATGAACATATATAGTATTTCTTGTCCAATTCTCTGGATGTAAAATGCATTTTGCATTAATAATAATGTTATCACAAGTGTTGAACTTAGTGGTTAAAAAAATGACAATAGTTATTTTTTCTCCTCATTTTCATAAACAGATTATAATGAAAGGTTAAGCTATGTTTAGATCTGTCTTTGTCTCTATTTTTATCTAATTGCAATGTGTTGTTTACCAATTTTTATATTGTATTTTATCCATTTCCTGCATAATACTTTAAAAACATGTGTGTCTGCACTCAATCCTTTGTTTACAAGTTACTGAATCTCATTGGTTAGATTTTTTACATAACCATCTGAATAACAACCTTTGTAAAGTGACAAACCCTTTTGTCTAGGTGGAATATATAACCTGTATAATGTGACCACACTTATGTCTAGGTGTGGTTTAAATTAGACTTGCAAACATTTGAGAGATCTTTTTGATAGAAATCAGCCCTATGCCATACATGTATTATTATTCAAAGGAGTAGGTTGGGTATGGCTTGTTTTTTTGCCCCAAAATTAAACAATGTATGAGCTAAGATATATTGCACTTTTTACAAAATGTAATGTTATATTTAGATGATTCAATTGATTTTTGTCAAAACAGATTTTTATTGGGATGTTGCAGTACCTCAAACTTGGTCTAAATTCGTAAGTTTTAACAAATTTGTTTAAAAAATATTTAAACAAATGCAGCCATTACTAATTTTAACAAAAACTGTATATAATTCCACCAAATTTTCAATACATTTTGAATTAAGCTCATGTTGAATCATCAATTAGTACTTGTTCCTTAAATCCAAAAACAATGTCTTATATTTTAAAACAAAAAGCAACATTTATACATTTCTAATGTTGATTTAGGGTATGTTGTTTCACTATTTGAAATTTTAGGGCCACAAAATGGGTCTTACCAAACCAACTCCTGTCAAAATTTTATCATTTATTTGATACTTTTTACTAACAAAAATGTCTGGACCTAGATGTCTTTTCAGCAAAAAGCTCTTATTTTAACCTTATACCTAACATAAGTGCAGCATAAATTGCAATCGTTGCAAATTGCATATGGCTTGTTTCAATCTAACATTTATCAATTTTAAAGAAGTTCAATGTTTTAAGTTCATCAGTTATTTACTATGTTTCATGACAAAGTAGGCACTTTCTCAGTTACCAATCATTTGCTACATTTCATGACAAAGTAGGCACTGCTTTCAGTTTGCAGTTATTCACTACATTTCATGACAAGGTGGGCACTTTCTCAGTTTCCAATTATTCACTGCATTTCATGACAAAGTAGGCATTGTCCTCAATTCTTCAATTCACTGCATTTCATTTCAAAGTAGGCACTGTATAAACTTTAGTTAACAATTATTCAAGGTTATGACAAAGTTTCTCAGTTTCAATTTTTCACTACATTAATGTCTAAAGTAGTTAATAATAAGACAACAAAAATTACACACTGAGGTAAGGGTTCCACAAATATACAGACCTGGTGTCCCAAAAGCACATTTTAGTCTACTACACAATGCTCTTCGTGCATCATATTTTTATTACTTATTTCTTATAATTTTTTGGGTAATTTTATTCTCTGAAACAACCACCAACCATCAAATTTTAAAATGAATGTCTTTTCAACCCCCCCCCCCTTTTCCATACAACCTATGTAACAGCCCTAAAGAACTGTGTTATATTCAAGTATATTATATCTCTCCTTTGTGATATGTGTCTTGAAAACTAATTATCAACATAATGTTCATTATTGTTTTTTATATTGGCTCAATTTCATTAAATCTAAGGATTGTCTGATTGTTCATCAGTCAAAATTTGTCTTAAATCAGAAAAGTAATTCAATATATAATAATAATGAGGGGATTTAATGATATTCTATTATTTATTATTTCATACTATATATTTTGTAAGATAAAATATAAAACAAGATATTTTTACAAGTCCTACAGCAACACTGGCTACACGCCATTCACCTTGATTATCCAAAATTAGTCCATTTTACCAGTTATAAATAACTTGACTTTTATGTATTTGATAAAAAATCATCCGTTAAAATGCGTATAAATTTTTTGGTTTTAACAACTTATCTTTGATGTATTTGATAAAAACATCTGTTAAAATGCTAATAATTTTTTTGGTTTTAACAACTTATGTTGGATGTATTTGATATAAACAGCCATTGAAATGCTATTTGAATATTTTTAAGCAGAATATCTGATATTTGCCATTGGCTATTGTGCTGACAAAAATCATGAATTTCTAATAGAATATAACTCTTTTGGCATCTAGTTTTACTGGATTAAAATACACATCTTATAGAAAGAATTAAAAACTTTAATAAAATATGAAAAATTAAACTTCAAATTTTTTCATCACAACTTGTTCCTGATAATATGCTATAAATAATAAAGTCAATAAATGGTCTCATTAATTAATATTAACACAAATTGATTTCTGAAATGAAAAGTATCAGTGACCATAGTCTCACTAGTTGGTCTCAGACCATTGGGTTAAGATATCTTTTTTTTATTGAATTAATCATGACTTGTCAGTATCTAAGTAAAGTGTAGCATCTTAAAGAAAGAATTAAAAACCTTTAAAAAATATGAAAAATTAAATTTTAAATTTTTTCATCACAATTTGTTCCTGATAATATGCTATAAATAATAAAGTCAGTAAATGGTCCTAATAATTAATATTAACACAAATCTCAATCAAACTTTTTTTGTTTTTATATTGTTTCCAATGGTTAATGAACCTGGAGTAAAAGAAAAGTCTCTGGTATTTACAATGTAAAAGACGGATAATCTTTTTGTGTTTGACAAAATGCCCTGTAGATTGCCAATGATTACCATATAACTTGACATATAATTGCATTTTTTGCCCATTTCAATGCATTAATTTCTACAAGTAAATGGTTGATAACATTTCATTTTGAAAAGTCATAATTTTAAAAGGCAAAAACCTCCCATGTCAGATATCTGCAGACATCCACATGACCTTTCTTGACTGCCTTTAAATGCAGTAAACAATACTTCTTCCTTTATTATTTGTGCATTTGAAAAGCACAAATATCACATAACACTTGACCTCTATGATATGTCTGAAATATTGTTGACAGTTGCCACAATCCTCAATAAATACACAGTATTTTATAATTGATGTTTTACATGAATCTCCATAACTTTTTTAAGTGTATTTGTTTTGTTTTGTAGGCAATTAGTTGTTTTTGTCAACAATAATCTGCACATTTCTATATCACCTGCTATGATGTGTCATTCTAACACAATAAAAATAATAATATTATTAGTTAATGTCTAGTATAAACATTTTATAGGACGTAAAAACTTAAAAAGAAACAGTGGTTTCCAAAAAAAACAATAAACTCATAAATAAAAAAAACTTGTTATTAATAAGTGCATATAAAATAAAACTTTAGTAATTAAGTATAAAAATTGTATTTTCAATATTTGCTTCACAGCCCAACAACACAGCACAGGTGTCTGTATGACTTTTAATGTCTCATGCCATCCAACAACACAACACAGGTGTCTGTATGACTTGTAATGTCTCATCTCAACCAACAACATGCCACATGTCTCTGTATGACTTTTAATGTCACATCCCAACCAACATAAGTCACCACAGCAGGACTGTATGACTTGTACTGTTTCCTCCCAGACATTATGCCTTTAATGTATCATGCCAATCAACAACACAACACAGGTGTCTGTATGACTTGTAATGTCTCATCTCAACAAACAACATGCCACATGTCTCTGTATGACTTCCAATGTCACATCCCAACCAACATAAGACACCACAGGTCTCTGAATGACTTGTACTGTTTTCTCCCAGACATTATGACTTTTAATGTCCCATGCCATCCAACAACAAAACAGGTGTCTGTATGACTTGCAATGTCTCATCCCAACCAACAACATGCCCCATGTCTCTGTATTCCTCCAGGTGGAATTTTTTTAAAATTCTTTAAAAAGTTTGAGACTCAGATAGTGAAAAATACTTTAAAAAATTGGGTTACTTAAACAACTTATCTTGGATGTATGTTATAAAATCATCCGTTGAAATGCTAATAAATTAGATTATTTGAATATTTTTAAGCAGAGTAACTGGTATTCTCCATGGGCTTTTGTGTTGAAGTATTTGTCTTTAATAAAAATTAAACACTTTTTTAAAAATAAAGTATAAAATATAACAACCTACAAATATTTTTGTCAGAATTTATTCCTAAAAGACTAAATTATTAAGGTCAATAAATAATCCTAATAAATAACAAATACTTCAGCCTGATAAGGTGTTTTCTAAAATTAAGGAGATACCAATTGTCAAGGGTAATTTAAACGCTAGAAAAAAAATCTTGACTAGTTGGTTTCAGACCATCGGGTTAAGATAACTTTTAAACTGAGTTCCTTGTGACTTTTCTCCAGCGAAGAAAAGTGTAGCATGCCCTAAAGCAACATTTATTTTCTTACGATGACCAGGATTTAATATCAGTGGTGATGACTTTTGATGATCTGCCTGAATTTTGCAGACAAGGTGATGAACAACAATCTACTAATTATTTTAAAGTGATGATTTGTAAAACTTCATGGAATGCCCTTTTAAAACAAAAGACATTATCATTCTTTAGTCTCAATAAAATTTTGCAAAAAGATGTACATGTATCTTTTTGAGTCTTAAGAAAAAAACATTTTTGTTTTTAATATTGTTTTCAATGAATCATGAACCTGCATGAACAGTTTATTATTTTTTCTGGTTTGGCAAAATGCCCCGTAGAATGCCAATAATTACCATTTAACTTGACATATAATTCCATTTTTTTCTCATCTTGATGCTAAAATTTCTACAAGTAAATGTTTGAGAAAATTTCATATTGAAAAATAATAATTTTAAGAGGCAGAAACCTCCGGTGTCAGATATCTGCAGACATCCACATGATCTTTCTAGGCTGCCTTTTAGTTGCAGTAAATATTGGTTTAGGCAGTTATATTTTCCTTTATTATTTGTGCAATTGAAAAGCACAAACTTCACGTAAAACTTGTCCTCTATGATATGTCTGAAATATTGCTGAAAGTGGACATAAACCCAAATAATTACACAATATTTTATAATTGATGTTTTACATGAATCTCCATAACTTTTTGCAATATATTTGTCTTGTTTGACTGGCAATTAGTTGTTTGGACATCATTTATCTGCACATTTCTTTATCATCTGTTCTGATGTGTCATTCTGACACAATAAAAATAAATAAATTATTAGTTATTGTCCAGTTTAAACATTTTGTGGATGTAAGATGTAAGGTCTTCAAAAAGAAAAAGAGAATAACAAAACAGTAGTTCCCAAAACAATAAACTAATCAAATAAAGCTTTTTGTAATTAAGAATAAAAATTTTATTTTCAATATTAGCTTCACAGCCCAACAACATAACACAGGTGTCTGTATGACTTGTAATGTCTTATGCCAATCAACAACACAACACAGGTGTCTGTATGACTTGTAATGTCTCATCCTAACAACACAACACAGGTGTCTTTATGACTTACAATGTTTCATCCCAACCAGCAACATGTTGCAGTTCTCTGTATGACTTCTAATGTCTTATCCCCACCAACATAAAACTAAACAGGTCTCTGTATGACTTGTAATGTCTCATCCTAACAACAAGAAGCCCATTATAGTCCCCCCACATTGTATTAGTAAAAAAACAAAAATGGAAAAAAAAATTAGTCGAGAGCAAGAAAGGATGTTATTATTGAAATAACCTTAACCTGCTCAGACTCTGATAATCTATTCCCCCATTCTTCATTGATTTTAAGGATTACAGAAAACTAAAATTTTCAAATGTGATAAAAAAAAATCCCTATTTGCTATATCAGTGGAGAAAAACTTAGAATAATAAAAAATTTGAAATATACACTCTGTTGCGTTTTATAAGAATTATGAAAATTCCTCCAGAGGAATTGTCTAAATTTTATAAAAAGTTTGAGACTCACAAGCTCAGTGAAACATCCTTTAAAAATTGGTTTGCTTTAAAAATTGAAATATACATTCTGTTGTGTTTTATAAAAATTATGAAAATTCCTCCAAGAACTTTTCTAAATTTTATAAAAAGTTTGTGACTCACAGCTTAGTGAAACATACTTTAAACAATTTATTTGGTTAAACATCTTATCTTGGATGATTTGATAAAAACATCCATGGAAATGCTAATAAATTAGATTACTTGAATATTTTTAAGCAGAGTAACTGATATTCTCCATTGGCTTTTGTGTCGATAAAAGAATTAGACATGGAAAGTTACTCTTTTGGCATCAAATTTTAATGGGTTGAAATATTTGTCTTTAATGAAAGAATTCAAATCCTTTTAAAATATGAAGTATAAATATGCAAAATTAAACAACTTGTAAATGTTTTTGTCAGAATTTGTTCCTAAAAGACTTAACAAATCAGGTAAATAAATGGTCCCAATAAATAACAATTACTTAAGCATGTTCATTTAAAATTGAGGAGAAATCATTTGTCAAGGGAAGTTATTAACCCAGAGAAAAGTCTAGTATGTTTCAGACCATCAGGTTTACTTTTTAACTGATTTCCTTGTGACTTTCATCTGCAGCGAAGTAAAGTGTAGCATGCACTAAAGCAACTTTTATTTTCTTACGATGTTCAGGACTTAATATCAATGGTGATGACTTTTGATGATCTGCCTGAATTTTGCAGACAAGGTTATGAACAACAATCTACCAATTATTCTGAAGTGATGACTTTTATTGCTTCATGGAATGCCTTTTAAAAAGTAAAAGACATTATCTTATTTAGTCTCAATAAAATTTTGCAAAAAGATGTACATGTATCTGTTTGAGTCTTAACAAAGACATTTTTGTTTTTTATAATTGTTTCCAATGAATCATGGAACTGCACTAAAAGAAAATCACTATAGTATTAACAATGTAAAAACGGATTATTATTGTTGCGAGTTTGATGAAATACCCTGTAGAATGCCATTGATTACCACATAACTTGACATACAATTGCAATTTTTTTTCATCTCAATGCAACAATTTCTACAAGTTAATGGTTGATTACATTTCATTTTAATAATTTAGTATTTAAAAAGGCAAAAACCTCCTGTGTCAGATATCTGCAGACATCCACATGACCTTTCTTGGCTGCCATTTGAAGGCAGGAAATATTGGTATTGGCAGTTGTATTTTCCCTTATATTTGTTCATGTGAAAAACACAAATTTTACACAACACTTGGCTTCTATGATGTGTCTGAAATATTGTTGAAAGTTGCCATAAACGTCAATAAATACACAATATTTTATAACTGATACCAGATTATATCTGTAATTTATGTTTTTTCAGGTTTTCCTCCCTGATCTAACAATTGGATAATATCTTGATCTTGTTGATCAAACTACTGGCTCGGTACTTTGCTGTCCCTAATTTAATGACCAACCTTATCGTGACATCCCTGATCTAATGGTTGGCTTGAAGCTTTCTTAGCTGATCTGAGGACTAGCTTATGCCTTGTTTTCTATGACCAAATAACTTTCTGGTATCTTGCTTTTGCAGACTGGCTAATAATCTGACTCGTATCTGCTCTAACATTAGCCTGGTTGAAGCTTGTGAATAAGCAACATAGAAAGGTTCTTTTGTAGGGTTTTACAAAATTCCCTGTAGACTGCCCATTGATAAGCATATTACTTGATGTATAATTGGAATTAGTTCTCATCTCAATACAACAATTTATACAAGTAAATGGCTGATATCATTTCATTTTGAAAATTTAGTATTTTAGAAGGCAAAAAATACATCGGGGAAAGTCCCCAATGAAAATACATTTGATGTGTTTGAAAAGTATTTCGTGCAGCACTATTATTTTTATGTTTTATTGGACAGCTTCTTGACAAAAATTAGATGTGAAATTTCTTAAATGCCTTCCAATCTTCTATGTCAGATATCTGCAGACATCCACATGACCTTTTTTGGCTGCCTGTACACATTGGTATGGGCAGAGATTATAATAATAATATAATTAAATAAATTTAATTTTGTATTTTTTAATATTTGCTCTATGACCCAATAATACAACACATGTCTCTGTATGACTTGAAAAGCTCATCCTGACAACAATAAGCCCATAATTGTCTTCTTCTCTACTTTGTATAGATGCAAAATAAAAATGGATAAAGATTAATAACCAAGAGCAAGACGGGATTTTATGTATTAAGTCATCCTATATAAATATGGTCTTACATAAAGTCACTCTGACTCTGATTATGTATTGTTCCATTATTGAAGTCATGTAAAATTAATATTTTGATCACAGATAATTAGATTTGCTAAAAGAAATACAGGTATATTTTTCCATATTTTTAAAGATCAGATTGACTAAGACCATGAAAAACATACCCCCTAATTTATTGTACTTGGTACCACATGGTAATGTTAACCGTATAGTTGTTACTACTTGTTTCCACTGTTAGGGGTTAAACTTTCTAGCAAGAGTTACTACACACCCTGTATAACCTGAATCCTGATATATATCTGTTATGAATTACTTAATTGCTTAACATCCAGAGATTTCAATTGATTCAAAATTCAAAACTTGTCTTGATACAACAATAGGAATTATCTCCTATTTAGTTAATTTTAACATGGTGAGAAAATTGTATCCTTGCATGCTTTCAATTTCCAATGACAATAAGAACAAGCCTGAGTACCTATTGCATGTATGCTTTGTGTCTGAGAACAGGAACATATATTTGATAATATAAGGAGTAGGTTTACAATGAACTTAAAATAACCATAAGTGAATTCTTCTAAACATGGTTATAATTACTGAAGGGAAATATAATCTAAACTATTGCCATTTTGATATTACTAATAATATTTTCAAGAAGAAGAAATATTTCACATCATTTCCATTCATCTGCAACTTTGCACAAGCAATATTTATTACAATTGGTTACACTGAGTAATATATTTTATATCTTAAATCACATTAATTTTGTATACATGAATAATTTGGTCTGTAAAGAGTTGATTTACAGTTAAACCTCAAGTCATGACAATGTATATATACATTTATTTTA
>JARWCS010155859.1:0-14409 GCA_034783895.1 Geukensia demissa | reverse complement strand
AATGCTACTGATGAGAGGTTACTCCTTGAAATGTACATATAGCATACCTAAATTTTCCATATTTATTTAACATTGGTGATTTTGTATCTCTCAAAATGTATTGAAAATAGGGAAAATTGTCCTTATGGTAAATTTCGTAGTAAATTTACTTTAATGTTTCTTAAAATTTATTGTTAAAAGAAACTTTTTCATTACCCTTTTAATTATTATGTAGTTTTAAATGTTCTTTAGACCTTTATCACTCATTCGTTATGCTAAAAATACTTACTTATTAAACAAAACAATATCTGGTTTCCATATTTTTTCATGGTCGATACGTATATTTTCAATGCCGCCATAATCTTTTGGGTTCCACTTTATTTGGTAGTCATGCCAGTACTGAAAAACAAAATTCCATATTATGTACTGATTTCAACTAATAACTAAGAGAGTTCTATATGTTTTTCAATCTAATATACGATGCCAGGTATTAAATTAAGCCTTCCATTTTTTGTGACCTACCATGAACTTTGTATTTCTCGGTCACCACTGGTATTTACCCTTTACAATCTTAGATATAAACATTTCTTCCTAAGTCTTACGCTATCTTAAAACACGCTGATTGAAAATGGATATGTATTATTGGGAGATTGTTTGCAGCAGGGAATCTTTCCACCAAATTAAATACTCACCATCTGTAACCAGACATTGGTCTTCATTATCTGATTCTTCTCATCCTGTAAAAAGAGTTATTACTCTTAGAGGTTGAACTTTGACAATACTACACACTTGTGCGAGATATAAATGAATCGTCACAATTCGTATCAACGACGTTACATTAATAGATAAACTCAAGTCTAGGGATAAAACATTAGTATAGAAAGTAGAATCGCTGTTTATCCGGGTACAGGCTTCTGCTTATTGCTAACGGCAATAAACGCTCTGCACCGAGAGTTTTTTCTTTAGAAATGCAATAAGTTTTTATTTTTATCAAGCATATTCAGCAATAGGATGATTAACAGTAACATCAAACTAAAAAGGCTATATGATTCTAACGTCTATTATTCATTTAAACCTTTCTAGGAGATATTTTCAACGCGTTTGTTACATCATATCTTGCCACCAAATTAAGTTTATCGTTTAGTTTTGCCTTAGTTGTAGTTTTTTTTGCTCATCAAACGATCATTACCTGCATTAACTTTTAGCACACATTTTCTGTAAAGCATGAAAGAAAGATTTTGCTTAACAAAAGGCTTTGTTCAAAGAAAACATTTACAAGATTGTTGATCGTGAAAGGGTTCTCGCTACTTACGATGTTAATCAACTGACTTAAAGCTACGTTAAAAAGAACTTTTAGCGTGTCGTTGACATTCTTGACTGGTCTGATCAAAGGGTTATATCCGCTCTTCTCTCCAAACAAATCATCCACCAATCGTACTTCATCGTCACTACCTAATCCTAAAAATAAATGAGTAACACTTAATGTTGAATCAAATAGAATTTCAGAAGTACAAATGAATTAACTAGGGACATTATTTGTACAGTTGACGTGGAATACTGCATGGATTAAATTGTGGTTTCTTTTTGCCACTCACGAATCGCTTAGAAACAACGTGAAAATGTAACTATGCTACACGAAACATCTGATTTTGCGAATATCGAAGGACTTTGTTGTAACCCGAGTATCGCAAAGAACCAAAAAGACGCCACGTCCAGTACACCTGTTAATATCTAATACAAAAACTAAGTGGCTCAAGGGCGAATTTGTAAGTCAAGATCCGCCACCGGTAAAGACGACGACGATTGATAGATATATAGCCAATTAGTGGTCGTCATCCTTCCATTCCTGTAATGTGTTTTTCTAATCTTAAACCTAACAGTTATATAAAATTTACCGATTTTAACCAGTTATTCACAATTTCTGCTTGATTACAATTATTCTACACAGCAAAGAAAGGTATGAACCAATTTATTATATACTGGATCAGTACCAGACAGTAATTCTATTTCAAACGATCATTTATTGGCAGACCTCAAAACATCGCAACAGATTTCTGAGAAAAATTGCTTTGTCATAATCGTAATAAATATAATCACACAGACGCTTTATTCATCAAACTTGTCAAAATAATCATCAAGAGGCGAAATGAGAAGGATTGCGATAAAATATGATAGGTTTCTGTGAGTTGATAAGCAGATCGTCTCTCGGTGGTTTAACAGTTTATCTCAGGTCAATACTATAAAATTTGCTGCTGTGAAAGCTATTTGTTATTTTTTAAAGTTATTTAATAGATCTTTATTGGTTTCAGAGGCACCTTCGTTAAATGAACAGCAATTAAAATGTTATTTAAAACGGATGTTTTTACTGTATCGAGATCGATTGTCAAAGGGTTGGAGAGGATAATGGCAAGAAATAAAGCACTTCAAAAAACGAAACTAGAAATCACAAATACAGGAAAATAAAGAATGAACTGCAAACAATACGAACCCCAACAAAATACACAATTGATTTTAAGTCGTGCCAGAAGGTGATCACTATTTTTTTTTCAAATTCAGTTTCTATTTCTATATCTTGTGTATAGTTAATTTATAATAGCAGTGGTTTTGATTGCAATTTAAATTCAGCTTCTTCGTCATTCATTTTTGACAAACAAAGTAAAGGTTTTCTGCATTTACATTTAGTTCGTCTAATATATTGTGATAAAACAGGTGCTAGCGAGCGATATTTTTTGTTTATTTTTTTTTTCTTGAATTGGCAAAATATCTGAGCACAACCTTAAAAAATTCACGGAAAAAACAGTTAAGCGAGCAAGCAAATTTTCATTTACATATGTAGGAATAACGATAAAAATTTTCTTAGATGTGAGAACAATGAAGAGAGTAAAGTTGTTTGGTAAAGCGAGGAACCAGGGGAATCCGAGGAACAATTAATTTCGGGTGGCCTAAATACGAAATTTTAATTTTGTTCGTTATTATTTCATCGGATCCTTCCCTTGAGTAAACCTTTGAGTCGTTTTGACAGCTATACTTTGATGTACTGTTCTTTCCTTCTTTTGTATGTGTCTATCTGTTGATACTTTTCATATTAAGTCTGGTATTTTATCAACTAATGGATGGAAATTAATTAAATTCCAAAAGAATTTTCCTAACTGTCATTTCTATAGTCAAGGTAGGAAACATATTCTTACAAGTCAGTATTCAACAGTAAATGCTGGTTAAAAAAATGATTCATAACAAACAAAAAATAACCCGTTAAAATTTTGGTTAAGGTGGGAAACCAAATGTTCAACACTGTGTTTGCCCTTTTTATCCTAAATAACAATACAGTTGGTTCGTTGTTATACTGAAATCACCCTTCTAATTGTTGTAACACTGTGAAAAGTACAACAAAGCGTCTAATGAATCCTCTGTATAATGTTTGGTTCGTTTGTTTTGGTAAGAGTCGATTGCAAATCAATTTTCAAGCTTTAATCTTCGATTGTGGAGGCGGGATCTTTTCATCACAATGAAAGCATTGTATATTAACACAATCGTTCAACGTCAGCGAATATGCAACTGCATGAAGATGTTACGTAGGTATTTCCCACATATCTGGAATTCCATTCTATCAATACTGATATATGTACTATAAATAATTAGTTATATATCGGCACAGTTGTTGTTTGTTTGCAGGATCATACATTATTTTGTCAAAAGTAAACTTGGCAAGATTCGAATACCCTATAACAATATATGACTACATTTTTGAATAAAACATAAACCAAACGCTTCAAAAACTTCGTATCGCTCACCTGAAAAAAATTGCTTTAATCATATATTATACGAGAACAATTGTTAGTTGGTTGGTTGGTAGTAATTCTAAAAGAATTGGTAGGAGACCATCCAAGGATAATTCTACAACAATTGTCGATTGTGTTGCAATTAATCAATTACTTCCAGATAAAAATGAATTTCAGATAGGATTCTATGTAAAAACGTTTTATTTGTTTATTTGTTTTTTTTCTTTTTGGTTGGTTTGTGGTAATGCCGGAAACGAGATCGCCTAACGACCATATAAATGATGTTTGGGTCAAATTGAGGGTGCAGTTTAAAGCAAGATTGAAGTGAGTTTACCATAAGTTCCATATTCAAACTCAGTTCGGCTGTGTCTGCCATCTAGGTTGGGCTGTGGGAATGCCGGATACAATTCTGAGAGTTGACCAGTCGTTATTCATTTAACCAAAGTTTGATTTAACTCAGAAGTTTCGGAAGCGACGATTTATAAACGATTTACTGACTTATATTTTACGGACATTTTTGATGGTGGATGGGCATGTCGGATACAGTTTTCTTTAAACAAAAATACCCATATGAGGACTTTTTCATCAGTTGATAAATGGTTTCGCACAAGATCATCTCCAGAAAAATATACACGGACGAATGTGATTATATAAATACAAACGATTCAAAAACAAATTTCACATATATATACTGTCGTAAAGAATTTTGGAATTTCTTATGGCAAAGTTAATTCGTGATTATGATTTTTTTTATTTTCGTACTTATTGAATCGATATAACAATTCATTGTACATAAAACTTGTTATTTCATTGGGGTAATTTTGTAATACTGTTTATTTTTGTGAATTCATTTTATTGGCTTTGCTCAAGTCCGACTCTCGATCTAAGCAACGGATGTTAATGCATAGGGGCTGTTGTAAATATAAGAAAGTACTAAGTATCACAGGGTGTGACCGAATATTGCCGATTCGGAAAACTTGATCCCGTAGCTCCCTAGTTTTTTTCCGATTTGTTTTATCTTACTTCTGCAAGACAACATAAATTGTTATGGCAGTGCCCAAATGGCATAAATTTGCTGACATATCAGAAGAAAACTCGTAAACACTGAATGACGTATGTAAGTTACGACTACTCGAAACACTTACGACCTCGCAAGAGGTGTCACCCTGTTGAAGATTGTATACATTACTTTTTTTAATGTCCTTTTTATAATGACTATAGAATCATTCTTTTCAGAGAACTAAGTACATATAATATTACTATAGAACTATTATTAGCTGGTGACGAAAGTTTGACTTATGAGCAAAATATTGAAATATTTTCGTGTGTCCACTCTTATATAAAAAGAACGAAAAGGTTTAGTGAAACAAAATAATTCAAATTTAATTGTTAAATAATTCAAATTTAATTGTTAAATAATCTAACTGTTTTGCTTAACTCCACCCAACTCCAGTCCTATTGTTATCTTTTTTATCATTGCCTAACTATTAATACTACTTTTGTTACATTTTTTGATAATATTAGCTTTCTTATTAATATAAGAATGCATTTTCTCAATTGCTATAAAGCCTACTATGTTCTTTTATTCTTCCTTTTTCTTATTCTTCAATATTTTTGTCTTTCTTTTTATCTTATTTTTTATATAAATTACTAGACTATGATTTATATTTATTCTGTATATGCATGTATATTATGTCGTCATTTTGCATTGATACTATCTGTACATATATTTGTAACGGGAGAGGACTTCATTTAGTTGTATAACTTGTGTCCAATCCCTTTTGCTGATGTTTTTGGCACATAAAATATGTTTAAACTAAACCGATGATAAATTAATACTGAAGGGTTTCATAACCATATCGTCTACTTCTTAAAAATGGAGCCAGACCCAAAACATAACAGGGGTCAATGAAAAATAAATGTAGATCAAGTTGGTTCTGTGCAGCTGGATATTTCTACCAAATATGAATATACCAATAAAATTTCATAACCATATCACAAATTGAATTAAACGAAAAACTTAATTGCATAGACTTTAGTACCTTTGTGGTGTGGTAAATTGTTGCTACTTGATTGAACAATTGATCTATTACACCTATACGACATAATACAATAAATTGGCTTATAATACGCTTGTTTTTGACTGAAGGTAAAAGATCTGCATATAAAGTCAAGTAGTTCAAGTGTTATACGTTATTTAAAAGCTTAGCATCATTGATTATAGGTGTTTAATGGCGACTTACAATATAAATGCAACAGCTGTATTTAAGATCTAATGATTGTGTGAATTTTTCGATGAACTATGGTTAATTACAGGTTTTCCAATGGTTAATAAATAGGATGAATTTTTATATCTTATATGTAAACTTCAAGGAATAACCTCTCATCAGTAGTATAAGAACCAAAACCATGGGAAGTTCGAGATCCAAACCTAGTAAAGAAGTACTCAAATCCAAAACAAATCGAAATAGGAGGTCAAATCTGTAGATAGGGACAACTACTATGTACATGTTTCTGAATCCGGTCCGCCATTTATTAAGTTGTTATGGTAAGGTTTTAAAGGTTATATATGGGATGTTTTATTTCTCCACAACCCAAGATACATCTACGACCTACAATGAAATATTGGAATTTCAATATTTTATTAAAAAATAGAAGTTTTACGAAATCGAGACTTTGGTCTGTAATTTTAAGATAAATATTCTAAAAAGAGATTATCTAGCAATATGATTGTCATAAAAACCTGTTTTTAATAACATTCTTTTTTAACGCGTATAAGGACTCTAAATGTGTATTTTGGGTTACCGACTGACCATAGACAATGAAAAAAACGATGAATTCATTTCGTTATATTAAATCATTGTACTATTTTGATTAATGAAATTTACAGCCACCTTATATGCCCGACTGACCGGGAATTAATCTTATTTTCATACCAGTACTTATCCAGCTAAAACTTAAAAAAAACTCCAATTAGTACTTTATATACTAGTATATGTTAATGTTATGAAAACAAGAAAAAAAGTCAAGGAAACCAAAAACACCTGAACTGAAGTAGTTAATAAATATCAATATATAAATATCGCCATTAGCCATTCAAAAAATTGAAATACCCCCTTGTTAAGAGCTCCAATTGCTAATGCACAAGTAAGGCGCGAACCATTCGATTTTTGTGGGATTGGGGTTGTTGATATTTGGATTTCTGTTGTTTAAAATAATTTCTGCCCTAATTTGCGGCGAAAAATAATAAGGCTAAGTTGAAAATGAAAAAATCGACCCCGACATTTGCCTTATTGAAACAGAATAAAAAACAAATATCCCGTCCTAGGACGGCATATAAGAAGTTATTCGTGTTCAGCAATCTGGTCATTTTTCGAACTCCACTGGTTTAATCCATTTCATAGCGCAAACATATTTTACAAATGGCCCCATACTTTCCGATATATAATTTCCTTCAACACATTTAAAATGCCATTCGGAAAGTTATAAAATTCTGGCAATTAATGGTCGGAAACCACTAGGACTAAGACTCCTATCCCGACTAGTTATGAAATATCTAAAAAAAATCACACCAAACCATAATTTTTCTGCTTATATTGATCTAATGTGAAGGATCTTAAAATCAATCACAAGCTTTTGAAAACCTGGTTTTTAATGTCAGTAGCGAATATCCAAAGAGAGTAAAATTTTGGTTGATCTCCTAGTTGGAATAGGAATGTCTGCCTTAGAAGGTATCTGTTTTCTAAATGACCAAGACCGAAAAAAATTTAAGATATTTAAAAATAAAGTGTACCAGACAACTATGATATCAAAATAGAATTCACGTGAAATGACGATTTTTCCTAAGTGATTTTTTCCAGTTTACTGAAAGCAAGCTGAATATGATTTTCAACATAATGAAATAATGAAATACAGTACGTTTATAAAGATAAAGTAGTAATAGTTTAAGGTGGTTTCCAATGCAGTATTTAGCATTTGTAAAGTAACAATGAGATTTTCAATGGCCACCAAACGCAAGTTTAAAAGTTCTGGCAACAACCTTGAGTCCATATCTTTTATGGATTAGTTTATCCAGTTGTAATTTAATTTTCAATTCCAAAATCGCTATAGCATTCGCGTCGTTTGTTCCAATTTTTGGGGGTTCTGGCGTTTGTGCCTATTGTTTGTGCCTATTTGTTGTATTTTAACGCGATTTACAACATTTTGACCTCAGGCACAGATGACGAGTTGTCAAACAAAGAAATGGATGGATATGCAATGCATCAAATATCATTATTATACATTGTAATATTTCTATAACCGTAGAAATGGGGATGAGACATTCCCGGTCTAACTAAAACTCTGTAGTTTTACTCCTGCTTTTGAAGCCTTTTTAATAGTGAGAACGATTTTTCAATCAAAGATTTGGTTACGATAATGATGTCTAAAATTATAATGCATATACGAGCACTTGTATAAGGAAAATATTATACGAAACAAAAAGTCTAAAATATTTAAAGAAAAGTCGTCACTTTTCGTTATTCAAATTCATTTTCAAAAAAGAAATATTATTATTACCTTATTTCGAGCTTTTGTGGAGTGAGATTTGCGAGATTCATTGAATTATATGTGCGTGTTCGCCTTTGTTTTTATTTTTAATCAAAGACAGATTTATCCAACGGTCATTGGTTTATGTTTTGCACTTTGCCATAGCATTTTACCCTTGAATTTCTCTACGGAGATTTAACGTTAAGTGTTGGCCATCATGTTTTTAGTGGGACCGCTAAAATACAACTTTACCAATGTTGAATAATTATTGTGAATGTTGATATTCTACATATACATTTCAAAGAGTAACGTCTCATCAGTAGCATTAGCACAATAATATAATCCAAACATTGCAATGAGGAGGACTGATATCCAAAACTATGCAGCCAAATCTAGAGGAAAGGAAATCTATACAAGCAATACAAGGAATGAAGCATTTTCCTTTCAGGGGTTAGGAATTAAAATTATTACTAGAAAATTTGTTCAAAAATAAGTTGTAAAATTCACCCAGATAAGTTTGACATACCTCGGGATCTCTAATGTTTGGCATAGAAAAGGTAATTTTTAAAAATAGCATATTTCTATTATTCGGACAATCTCTCGAGATTAATGTTACTTAAAAGGACTTATAAGAATCCATTCTGTCGTGCCTTAAAGTATTTTACCGGTTATTAAATCATAGTTTAATTACATAAATATTACGCATGGTTAACAATGTGCACTCACCGGTCTCGCGCAAGCGCGTGCAAAAAGCCACTTCGAAAAACAAATTGCTAATTTTACAATGTAAAATCCCCGTAGAGAAATTTAAACTCTGCTCAGCTTAAAATCCATCGCGATTGCTAAAGTATACAAAATAAACACTTTTTAATCATAATACGGTAGACATTTTTTTTTTTTGCATTCACAATCTTTTTATCCGTTCTAATAAACTCTGGCATAGAGCAGTTAACATATATAGGTTCATTAGGGCAAACTTCATTACGAAATGTTCAACACAAACGGAATAATATTGAATATAATCATTCAAAACGTGTTTTTAAAATTTGTACCATGAAGTGTGATTCGTAACAATAACGAAATAGCTCTGCAATAACAGGAGTGTAGTTGTTACTCAGGGGAAGACGAATTTCTGCCAATAATCTGTATTGCTCAATCAAGCATAGATCTTGTTAAAGATAAAGTTACTATGTTGCTGTTCGTCAATTTTGCGTATCGACCAATTATCTAACCCCTGTAATAAATATTGCTCTGTAAAGGGGAAATGAGAGACAAAAACTGTTCATGAACAACAGTGATTTGTTTTGATTAATTGTCTTCATCGATAACAAATATACTAGTATTAAGTCGTTAATTTAAATGGGACGATGAAGGCATAGCTATTCCTTGTTCTTATTTTTAGGTTGTGAGTGGTTCAGTTTGCTTTGTTTTTTATGGGAGGAGATGTAGCGTCGTCTTTCATTTTGGTGTTTACATTTTCACAAAACAAGACCAGGAGTATGATTAGGTCTATATTGAGGGTTAGAAATTGTGAAATGATATTAATTACTTAGGTAGATTTACCTCTGGTGAGATGGTTTTAGACGGAGTTTTTTTTAGAAAACGTTTCTCTGAGGTACTTTACCATTGGGTTTATTAAAGTGTTTCAACTTTTTTGGGGCATCATTTTGCTGTAAAACTTGGGTTACTGCCTCTTGTTTTGCAAATAGTGAGACGATTATTTGCAGAAATGCAACGATTCTCCATTAAAAAGCTGTCCAAAGTAATGAAAATTAACATTGTAAGAAGATCAAATAGAATTTCTGTTGTAAACTTATTTCAATAGTTTTGATTTCCATGTAGATGCAGACTGCATATCTTATACTTCCGATGAGAGCTTACTCCTGAAAATGTACATATAGCATAATTAAATTCACAAGTTTTTTTCAAAATTGATAAACTTGTATTTCGAAAAATCGAGGCACATCCGATTGATAGAATCATAGAAAGAAATTGATGAACAACGTAACGATAATTCAAAAACTGAAACACGATTCAGCTAAATCCTCATAAAACGGAAACATTATCTATCTATACAGTCATTCAAAAAACCTAAAAGCAGCCTAACTATTTATTTACAAGATAAACAGAAAAATAAAAAAGTGGTGAATTTTTATGGTTTTTATTCTAATAGTAACCAGATTACAATACCTTTGTGAGAGATCCGAAATACATAGTTTAATAAGACAAACTCAAAACAAAATGCAACAAAGAAAAAAAAAGAACTTTATCTCCAAGAATTCCTCTTCAAAATTGAAGTTGCCAGCTGCTACGAAAGGTTGGTAACTTCTAACCCGTACGCTGAGCCTGTCGTATAATAAAGGTACACTTCAATACAAGATGAAGAAACAGAAGTAGATGATATTACAGACGACGTTCTTTAAAAATATATTGTTTTACTTTCAGAGTATTTATCCTAACAGATACGATGCATTTGTCATATTCCACAGTGGAATGGCCGGAGGATCTGCACACAGAGGACCAAATTTTATGGGTTGGCATAGGATTTTGTTACTTATGTACGTATAAAAATTTTCAAACATTGACTATTTAAAGAGTTAAACCATAAACTGCGAAAAAATTACGAGAAAATGGCAATCGATGGAAATTTTTCTTCTAAAATATCTTCCACACGCTAAATTTAAAGAATGATTCAAAACATTTTTGGAAATTTGTTTAATTAAAAATTAATCAGATGTGCCGATTAATGACTGCGCAACTTTTCTAGATACCTATAACCTTGTGTGACATCAAACATTAAAAATATATTTTAGTGATTTCAAACCACAATTTAATTAGTGTTTAATTAACCAATGGTAAAACTACTGTATATAAAATTTGTTCCACTAGTTCCGTAGGTATTCAGATATGAATTAAACAGCACAATATTTATAATATAAGTTGTCCACAAATAGTGATGTCTGAGAGAAAACTTCTTGTATTTCTGTCCTTTCTACAGGTACGAATATTCATTGAATTTGATGGTACCAGGAGTAGCCTTGCCATACTGGGATTCTACTTTGGATTCCTCGATGGATATTGATCCTGTAAATTCTGTAATCTGGAGTAAACATTTTATGGGAAATGGAGATGGGCAGGTCCAAACGGGCCCTTTTCGACATTGGTTCAACGTAGACGGAACTCCTCTTGTAAGAAATATTGGAAGTACCGGGCAATTATACACAAAGAGCACTGTTTTAAATATTTTAACTAAGCGCTATAACCATGAAATTGTTGAACCTTCGTATAACCCTCTTCATAGTCTTGAAGGACTGCACGATCAGGTTCATAAATGGGTGGGTGGGAAAATGTTTGACGTAGCAACATCACCAATGGACCCTATATTCTTTATGTTGCACGCTTATGTTGATCTGATTTGGGAAATATTTAGAAAACAACAAATTGGTTACAAAATAGATCCGAGTAAAGACTATCCACATACAAATGATCCGTTGCATCATCCGGACCGAGAAATGGATAATCTACCTCCAGTCCCAGGATTCGGGAATCTGAGAAACAAAGATGGCTATCTGTCTTATTGGTCTGACCGATATTTTTTCTATGATCCACCTCCAACTTGTAGTTTATTCAAACTAGACTGTGGGTCTAAATGGTTAGAATGTGACGCTCAAAAGAAGGTGTGCGTTTCCAAGAGTATCCAGGCTATGTCATTCCAATACCCTACATTCGATTCATTTAATCCTTGGGATTACTGGAAGACAAGAGGAAAACGAGATACTCTGAGTGAACTGTTTGGAGAAGAGAATGACTATGCCCCTGCATTTGATAAACAAATAAGCTATGAGAAAATAAAATTAACTGTTCCAAACGAACTAATTCTTGGATCTCCAGTACAAAACATCTTTGACATAGATTGTGTGCAGGATATTAGATCATGGGTATTTATGGCGGTAAAAGTTGTTCATGTTCGACCGCCAGAGGTCAAAATGTCTGCCCATATAGTAGAACGTGGTGTAATTCAAGATAGCGATATATATAACGAAAGTAGTTACAGAAGTCTGAGAACCCATATAAAGCCTGGGTCACCAGCAATGCACTCTAACTGCATGGAAGACAGGTCGGGGGCATTTAGAGTAAGTCTGACGTCCTATGGTTTAAGTTACAGCGGATGGTATGAAGACTACGTTGTTGTTGACAATCGTCTGCCAATATCGTCTCATGTCGGATATGTTGCTTTTAAAAAGCCGGATACCGATAGTAAAGAGCCAGTAAAAGCATTTATCTCTGCAACCGACACATGTGGTCGTATGTGCAAGTCCAGGTGTCTGAAGAGGCTTGAAGATGGTAAACACAAGTATGTCCCTTGTGACGGAGTAATACAAGCTACAGATCAAACTCCGCTGATGTATGGAGAAACATACGGAGATGCTGTAAGAGATATCTGGGATTTTTCAGATCCTAGCGTTCCAAAAAGCAGTGAGGAAAATATTTTCATGATATTTTACTGTGATTATTCAGACAATTGGCCATGGGAAAGTTGTAATAAAATTCATAAAAAGTAATTTATCTTTAGCAAGTTGTAAATCTATAAATGAATCTATACATATGAGGATTTATGTTGTATTCATCATAATATCATAATAGTTGTACCACATTTATGATGATAATATTAGAAATCAACATGATGATTTATCAGACCCCATTTTCCTCCGTAAAATATTATTATTGATATTGAAAAAAAACATATCTTAAACAATATCTTCAAATTGTCAGTGGACAAAAATGTTAAAATTTTAAGACTTAGTTTTTACTTTCAAAATTTATCCAACAAAACAAGTTTATCCCTCCGCATGGCTTGCTCCTGTCCCAAGTCAGGTGTCCTCACTCTTGGTTTGTCATTGTTGAGTGATCATTAATATGTGTATTAACAACTATGATTTGGTGAGTGGTTACTCCTTGAAATGTAATGATAGCATATCAAAATCCAACATTGGTAAACTTGTATTTTTAAGCGTGTTACTTTGCATATGTATACGCTTTAGATCAATTTGCTGTTAAGAAAAATGGCATTCGACCCTTGTTGAAGGTCTTGTGGAGAATGTTTGCTTCAAGCTTTAAGTACATGTAATGCAGTCTCCCTTCAATATTGTATGTTTAAGTCACATCGCTGTTTTCCGGGTAAAGTATGCGAGTTGTTTTTATGTCAGAATTTTCTTCATGTAATGAACAACACAGCAGAAAACAGTTTAAACATGACAGCCAGTCTGTAATACAAATATAAATATCATCATTTCATCGCAATGCGCTTTTCATTGTCTGTATTAAAACGAATTTAAAGATACCAAAGGTGCAGACAGAAATCGTTAAATCAGACGACAGACAGTAACGTGGCCAACTAAAAAGGAAACAAATACAAACCTAGTACGCACAACACTATACTGAAAAATAAAGCTAGAATAACATGAACCCTACAAAAACTAGGGTGAATGCAGGTACTCCGGAAGGCTTTGCAACCCCTGCTCCACTAGTGGCACCCGTCGTGTTTCTTATTAAAAAAGCCGGTGTATTGTCGCAATCGGCAGAAGTCACAACTGGTATAAGAACGGATTTGTTGTCACGACAGTGGGAGGAATATCCATTGTCAGTTGTAAAATCATGGATAAAACGGGTTATCCAAAATGTTTTCAAAATAGTAGGGGCATTAACATGGTTATGGGCGTATTTGGTGCAAAAAATGTGATGGTGTTGCATTTTATTTAAAATGTAACTCAAAAGTATACATTATTTGAAAACGACGAAAATAAATCATTTAAGTTGATTATTGCCTATTATGATGTCATTATGACGTCATCTTTTTTAGCTATTTAGCACAAAAGAAGCGAAAATGGTAGGTTTCTTTTTAACAATTAATTTTATAGGAAAAGATCGTGCACTTTTCAGAAACAATAATAGATGTTATCTGACTTTATTTGGCGGATATCGTCTTTTAAAAGGCAGATACTATATTTAGAAGGTGAGCCGAAGGCGAACCTTCTAAATATAGTATCTGCCTTTTCACAGACGATAGACGCCAAACAAAGTCAGATTACATTTATATCTGAAGTTTTGACTCTGATTAAAATTC
>JARWCS010155748.1:0-14409 GCA_034783895.1 Geukensia demissa | reverse complement strand
AATAAAATCCTCCCACCCGCCCCACTAAATTTACTGTTGAAGGATGAAAATCTGGTTATTAAATTTAGTTGGTCTAACGTTTAAATAATGGGCTTATAAACTCAATTATTGAACTTTGGTGAAAATTAAATAAAGGAAAACAATATGAAACATTGATGATGAATTGAACTTGGAATCACAATTCATTTGACATAGCCCACAAAGTATGTCACAAGTAAATGTGTGTAAACAATGGAAACGTACAGAGGTGAAATTGACATGGTGACGTTATTGGACTATAGTGCTTGCAAGTTCCAAGTTATTGGAGATTTTACTACGGGCAAATCCTGTTGACATCTTCAGGACCCTATATTAGAAACAGTTATATCATCTGACAGTTATATTGTGGTGGTCAGTTTTATAAGAGGAGGATGCCATAAAAAACTGCTAAGAACCTTAAATCTTGAGCAAAGACTGACAAACCTTTTAACATGTGTAATGATTTGATTGCACTCTTTTTTGTATGGTACACATCAGCAAACTGGCAGATGAAAATATCAGTCAGCCTTTCACCTGCAAAAACACTCATTTTGAAACGTGCATATTCTGACCATACAAATTTTCTCTGGTTTAAGGTCCTCTCTTATCTTTATTCAGCACACAAAAAAAAATAAAAATAAACATTGTATCTTTTTGAGATTTGTTTAATGTAGCGGGTAAAAAGACACCTCACCACTTTATTCTAATTGAGAAAAGTAAACAAATGACTTCCCAATAATTTGTCACAAAAATTTGTTCTCAGAACTAGAAAATTTATTTTGCATGGCTTGACAAGCAAAGACATAATTTTACAATACGCTGTATGCAGGTAAAGTTCTGTAGATTGTGAAGCTATTGAATACCTTGTACACATCTTCTTTGTATGCTCTGATATCACCCCACATGTCTGTAAATATATAAAAAATAAATGAGGGCTGTTCCAAAAATAATTATATGGGAGTGTGTGACGTCATTTGTTTCACCCCATCACCTACGAGAATGCATTTCTCTTTGGTACCACAACTCATAAAATCTACCGGGTAGAAAACACAACCCCCTACAAAATTTTCAATAAATTATATGAAACTAATAACAATAAAATTTGACTTTTTTCTTGAGTGATTGGTATTGTGTTATATTTATACTTTAATAATAATATATTTGCGCATTTCCAATTTAGTTTTTTTATTATATTTGGAAAATTTGCGGTTACTTTTAACTTTTTTTGCTTTATTTAAAGAATAGCAAATTTAGTCCAAATTTTTTTTCAGTAGATTATTTAACTTTTCATGTTTCAAAATACATGTTTACCACAAAATCATATTGACTAATGTTTTTTATTGATATTATTCCAAAGCTGTATACATATGTTTATAACAAATATCAGAGGTGTCAAGTCTCCTAATCTCGATGGGATATCGTAGGTTGAATCAATTGACTCTTTCCAATTCACAGTGAATTAACTCCCTTGCACCAAAACTACAGCTATCAGTTCTATAACATTCAATGGGAACACCACTAATCCTTTTGTTTATTGCCCCATCTGGGATTAAAAAAGTGCCTTTTTAATCCAAGCTCTAATAAACAACTTCACCTGTGCAACTGATTAAGAAATTAACTGCCTGTGGCTAATTTCACTTCCTGTCAATAATTGGTGAAATTTAATTAGGTCTACAGGTAAAAAAATTGATATTTATTCAAAAGTCCCATAAACTGTAATGTTAGCATAGGCTATAGCCGTAGTTGTAAATCAGGGGAGATAATTTTTGCACAATAGGTCAATTTTGCAAAAATAAATATCAGTTTTTCGATTTCCTTGTCATTCTAATTATATTTTGGTTTAAAAGAAGACTCGAAGTGGGATTCTGAAGGAATGGAAACAAAACATGCACGATATTTAAGTCCTCAAAAGATTTGTCAAAAGCCAAATTTTACTGAATAAAGTAGATGAAGACTGCTGACAGTTACAGCTATACAAAAGGCTACCTTATCAACGGTTTCTCTGTTTCACACTAGTTTTATAAAAAATGTCCAAATATCATTTTGTACCGATTGTATCAGTTCAGTTCCGGTGGTTCATCCAGTGTAGAATACTCATGTGGGAGATCAAAAGTGCATAATCCAAAGAGACAAGACAAATTTGAAACAAACTAACATGAAAACAAAAGGAACAAAGGCTTGGAATCCAAGAACTCCTTTACAAAACAAGAGTGGGATCAGGTGCTCATGAAGGGTAAGCATCTCCGGTCTTGCACACAAACCCCGTCGTGGAATCCATTCTAATCTGGGTTAACGTCAATCCATAAAGAGGTCAACTTATTGTTCTATTACCAGTAACAGGTCCGTAACTAGTAGAGATACACTGATACCATATAGATCAAACACTATGTGATATTGACCATAAAATTTTATGGAGGGAAGACTTCAACCTTGATTGGATGTATCCTTGTTGTAGTATGTTTAAACCAATGTAGTCAGCAGACAATGGTTCAAATGCTATTGGAACCTCATTATGGAAAGCGCCCAAAAAATTCTTACCTATAGTCATCATTTCATAGTTTGGTTCTGGTGTGCCTGACCTTTCTAATAAACTCTCCCCTAAAAAAAAACAACATAAAGTAATCATGTCGAAATAAGCTTAAATGTAAAAAAATCTTCAATTAAGAAATTTCAGTCGTGTCTTACGCATAATTTTGTGTTTTGGGTACCTTTTACAGCATCCGTTATGGTATGGACTATAATATTCATTATTGAAGACAGTAATGGGACCTGTAGACGTTTAATTTTGACTGTCATTTCATGGACAATCATGACAGATCACCTATTTTGATGTTCCACGTTTTTCTGTTTCTGTTGTGTGTTGAATGCATACGAAAATAGCAAATATGTAGAAAAATCAATGGACAATTTAAGGTTTTATCTTTACCAGATTCAGTGTAAGTTGTTTAGTTCTTTATGTCACATTAACAATATTTCATCTCATGGGAGGTAAGTTTTATGATTGGAGTATCCTGGGATACCAAGAGAAGACCCAGTCACTTATATGGTGAGTCTAGTGTACCCATTTGAGGAATTCCATTGATAATGATAATAAAAATATTCTCAAATATTTAAAGGAAGTTTGATTAAGAAACTTAATAGGGATCACCCCACAGATCTGACACAGGTGGTGGATATGGGAAGACTTTTGATTGGGGCTGCTCGGTCAAATTATGAAAAGCCTAGCCGTGGACAATAGAGGATTGACGTATGTAGATGGTCCATGCACGTAAAAGATCCCTTTTGTAGATTTGGAAAAGAGAAGATTAATATTGCTATAAAAGGCTAAATTTTTAGTCCCTTCTTATCGTTCCCATTATTGATAATTTTCATATTGATGGATTTGTTCTAGCCCTGGCTGTACAAGAGATATTTGCCGCTGGACGTTAAATAACCAACAATCAGCCAATTTTGTAGACTTATGATGAACCAAATGTAGTAAAAAACTGAACAACCAACTTACCATTTATGATTTTGTTTTTATTTCTTCTAGGTGAAATTATCATTTTGTCCTTCTTTAGTTTTTTTCACTGAACAACAAAGTGTGTAGATCAAAGGTAAACAATATAAGTCTGGCCCGCTAAGGAAACCTGCCTGACCGAACAAATTTGTGACTGACCGAATTTTTTGAAAGAAAACAACAATTAGATCAATCTGACAATCTGCTTTCACCACAATAACAAGCGAGAAGAGCTATAAATAACCAAGTCAAATCCTAGGTGGCCTTACAGTTGTCTCGCATATTGAAGTATCTTACAGAAAATTTAGACCAGGTTAGGAAATAGCAGGATGTATTTTTAGTGATCCGAATGTTAACAAATCACCATGAATTTAATTACCGGTCCTGTGGTCAGGCACGAAGTTTTAAATTGCTGGTCTGACAAGATTTTTTGCCAAACCGGCGGACCGACACATTTCGGGTAACTGCAATATTTTAATCTGTTTGTATTTCTCATTTAATATAGTTATTTTCCTGATTAAATTATTTACATTTTCTAAGAATTGTTTGATATAAAATATAAGAAAGTCTTTTGTAAAGGATGTGGCCTTACTCTAAATTAAGCCAGTTTTTTCAAAATAACTACAATAAATGTGATAAAAGTTCGAGTTTGAAGTACATTGAAATGTTTGAAGGCAATTTTGAATATTCCTGTAAGTGCAAAAGACTGGTTCATAAAACTTCCAGTTAGTAATTGACACATGTAAAGTGGCATCTCGATATGAAAGGAAATTATGTAACTAGGCAAACTCAAGATTATCAAGGAAACTCTTTATATATAAATATATGTGACGTCTACTTCAGATATCTGCTCTCAACCCACCACCAAAAATGTAAATATGTCCACCATTTATGAGAATCATGTTAACATACATTTTTTATCAACATGATAACTCCAATCTACGTCATTGTCATCGTCCGGACCACTGCCATCACTGTCACGTTTACGTTGAACACTTAATGGTCTAAATAAACAAAAACCTGATATACTTTTAATTCAGAAAAATGCAAGTATTTTATTACTACAAAAAAGAAACAGAATATTAATGATAAGAGTTGACATATTTGAACTTGAGATTATTTTTATTCAGTGTTGCCTGAAATCCACATTCTTCAATCTGGCATTCTCATTTTTTAATCGACAATTTTGATGATAGCTGTATATAAAAATAATGTTTTACTGTAGCTATATATTTAAACATGTTGTCATTTGTTTCTTTAGTTAGTTGGGCAGCTTGTTATATGCTGGTGATTCTAGAACTGTTTGCTTGTTAAATTACATTTTACTGTAGCTATATATAGCAACCTGTTGTCTTTTGTTTCTTTGGTATGTTGTGTAGCCCGCCGTCTACTGTTGATTCTAGAACTGTTTGTTTGTGTAATTAGATTTTATTGTAGCTATATATAGAAAACCTGTTGTCATTTGTTTCTTTGGCTAGTTGTGCAGCCTGCCGTCTATTGGTGATTCTAGAACTGTTTGCCTGTGGAATTAGGATTTAATGTAGCTATATATAGAAAACCTGTTATCATTTGCGTCTTTGGTTAGTTTTGTAGCCTGTCATATGCTGCTGATTCTAAACCTCTTTGTTTGTGTAATAAGGATTTACTGTAGTTATATATAGCAACCTGTTGTCATTTGTTTCTTTGGTTAGTTGTGCAGCCTGTCATATGCTGGTGATTCTAAACATCCTTGTTTGTGTAATAAGGTTTTACTGTAGCTATACATAGCAACCTGTTGTCATTTGTTTCTCTGGCTACAACACATACCTGATAAATCCAAAAGTTAAACAAATAAAGAACATATCTGACACAAACTCAACATATCTGACTGCCAAACTAACCTATAACATAAGTATACCTTCCAAAATATACTGCACACTTCCAAAACACCATTGAAAGCAAAACTATAAATATATATATATATATTACACAGTTAAATCATATCGAGTTCAATCAAAACCAGCCACCTAAGATGACCTTGGTCCATATAAGAAATTCGAAGATACCGAAAGGGCAGACAAAAATCGGAAGACAGACAAGACCAAGGCCAACAAATTGATACGAAAGACAGACATAGAATACACAACACCACACTGAAAACTAAAGCTGGAGTAACACGAACCCTACAAAAACCAGGGTGAGTTCAGGTACTCCGGAAGGGTGAGCAACTCCTGCTCCACTAGTGGCATACCGTCGCGTAACTCATATGGTATCAGTGTATCTCAACTAGCTATGGACCTGTAACTAGTAATACAACAATTAGTTGACCTCCTCGGATTGATGACGTGCGCGCAAGACAGGGGATGCTTACCCTTCACGAACATCTAATCCCTTTCCTGTTTTTTAAAAGGCTCGTGGATCCAAAGCATCTGTTCCTTTTGTTTTCGTTTTATCTTTTAATTTGTTTCAAATTCGTCTTGTCTCCTTGAGCTATGTACTTTTGATCTCTTACATGGGTAAAAGTAACAGCATACCTGATAACGTCGAAATATTCCCGATAAGAGTAACAAACTTTCTGACAATGTCAAAAAAAACAGACAGAATCAAAATCGTTCATCTTCTAAAAGGAATTCGAAAATACCAAAGGAACAGACGCAAATTGTTAAGTCGGAACACAGACAAGACCATGGCCCACAAAATGAAACGAAAGGCAAACATAGATAAATGATACGTTACATGACCTAATAAGCAAAAACGTTCCTCACATATCCAAAACATATGTTACAGTCATACAAGACCTGGCAAAACACAGTTAAAAGATACGTGACTGACAACTCCAATACATACCTAATATATTTGACAAAGCAAAACAAACCTTTCACAGTCAAAACATAGATAACCAAGAATATTTTTGACATAAATAAACCATATCTAAAAAGCTACAACATAGCAAGCACTCCTCACACCTTAAAACTTCACTAAGAGCTAAAACGAACCTCACTCAACTATACCTGATACATTAAAAAACCCGTAATATTGCAAAACGTACATGTCTCTGTAAAAAACATAAATTATCAACTTTCTGGACATACCTTACATAGCTAGATCATACCTCGCACAGCCAAAACATATATAGCACAATTAAAACTTCCCTGAAATAATCAAAAACACTTGATATTGTCAAAACGAAAATTTACCTGACGTAGATATATCTGACATTCCGGACAAATTCAAACATATCTTCTATAGCCAAATCCTACCTCGCACAGCCAAAACATATATAGAACTCCCCTGAAATCAACAAACACACTCGAAACCGTAAGAACGAAAATATACCTGACATAAACATTCAAACGAAACTTACATAACCAAAATATCTCTGAAACAATGCAAATTTCCTGTGATATTTTCAAAATCAAACCATATCTGACAGAGTAAAACATACTTGACAAAAAAGGAAAATACCCGTTCCAACAAACTCTGACATAGAGTAAAGGGCAAACAATGTAGATAATGGTATATCGTATGGTGTTACCAGACTCATTCCCACATGTAATGGTACTTTAGGTGGTTCCTGAGTCCATTTGACTTGTGTTACTTGTGCAGGTACTTTCTTACGTTAACCAACAAATCTCACCATTCAGTTGACGGGTATATTGACATTATAAACGTCTTTTACATAAAAAATTATGTTTATTCCAATGGTGAGCATTTGTTTTTTTAACTATTTATTGATGTTTGTTGCTGGAAAATATAAACAATATCCAATATATAGTACAATTATTTTTATAAGAACCAGAGAACCGCAATGGGACCTGTAAAAGTTTAATTACGAATGGTGTTTGGTCGATGGCTGTCTCATGGATAATCATGCCACATCTCCTATTTTAATATTATCGGCATTGATAATATCAGGAATTGTAAGAAACATTTGGTCAATGATTATAACTAGAAATTTGTAAAATTTGACTTAACTTCCTGTTTTTCCTCTAGCGTGACTAATGAAGATTAATGCAGAAATGTGCTTTGCAAGCAGCTATATTTGTCTTTCGAAAATAAGTTTCAAATTTATATAAGGTGTGGGGCGGAGGTTTCTTGCATGTATTCCATATTGTCTTTTAATTGTAACAAATAACTACTCTTTCCTAAATTTTCTCAAAAATGTACAGGTAACAAATCATTAAACACAACGACAAACCTATAACCAATGTTGGGGTTTCGGACGTCCGATGTTTTGGTTCTTTTGCTGCTGATGAGAGGTTAAACATTAAAATGTACATATAGCATATACAAACAAATTCGAAGATACCAAAGGTACAGATAGAAATCGTTGGAAGACATACCAGATCATGCATGGCCAACAACATGAAACGAAAGACAAACATAGAACACACAACACGACACAGCTAGAGTAACACGAA
Organism: Geukensia demissa; assembly: GCA_034783895.1. Taxonomy (NCBI): domain Eukaryota; kingdom Metazoa; phylum Mollusca; class Bivalvia; order Mytilida; family Mytilidae; genus Geukensia; species Geukensia demissa. The sequence continues at coordinate 6,492 of JARWCS010155748.1, read as the reverse complement.
CCCTACAAAAACCAGGTTGAGTTCAGATGCTCCGGAAGGGAAAGCAAATCCTGCAATGAAATTAGTGTTACTCAGTAGTCAAAGCAGGTGCAAGGTTACAATCGATGTTAGTTACGATCGTTATAGGAACGGGTTTGTATTCATAACAGTCGGAAGATATCCATTGTCATTTGTGAAATGGACATTTCGTACCGGTCAACCAAATCGTGATGGCGACCGACAATCAGACAGGAAGCACAAGCCCTGGAGTATCGTACCAACTAAGAAATATACACTCCGTATGCAAGTTCGGCAGGAATGATGCTAGACATAAACGGATAGTTTGTCGGACAATCAAAGTCGTAAAGTTTTGTTCTTAACTCGCTTTTACTGTCAATTTCTAGGTATAAGTCTAGGTAAAGGCAGACCTTTGCTTCTGTAGTATCTTTGATTTCAAGTTCAATGGGAAAGATGAGGTCATTCACCATATTCATACATTAGTAATCTTGTATTTTAACCAGAGGTCTCCGGGGGAGTTCACAGGCCCAGAAGTTGGAATTGTATGTCATGTAATTTATCAAAAAAAAAGTTGTACAAAAATTTCACGATATTGCTTGATTTCTTAAGCACTGCAAATATGAAAGGATTCCAAACGTGCTGCACAGAGTACTTGCTTCCTATTTCGATTTGAGTAGTTTTACTCTGTTTAGATCTCGGACATTCTATGTGTCTGGTTCTAATAAGAAGCTACTGCTTGAAACGTATATACAGCATGCCAAATTTTCAATATATATTCTACCCTGTTAAACCTGCATTCTGGCTTCCCATTGTGATTTATATGGATTTGAGTGCTCTTTTGGCTATATTTGAATCTTTGACTTCCTATGTTTCGGTTCTTATGCTACTGATAAGAGGTTACACCTTGAAATGTACATGTAGCATACCAAAATTTTCCATATTATTTTAACATTTTAATTGTGTATTGGGACAAGCCCATGCAATCTTGATTAAACGAGAGTAGTGAGATCGATACCCTCCTTCAACAAGTGGTCGAAGGGGCAAACAAAAAAATAAAGAAACTATAAACACTAAACAGAAATTCACCTCATCATACTTGAGAGTTGTGTTCATACAAGAATTTTGGATAATATTCAAGGAATTTTTATTTCTTTGTTTTTATGACTTTAATTAGCCACATGTTACATTTTAATCAGCATCTTTAAATTAATTCCAATGGATTTGCTCAACAGATTACATTATTTTCACTGGTTTGACGATTAATTCCAATAGATTTGCTCAACAGATCACATTATTTTCACTGTTTTGACGCAATTTAAAATAAATATTTACAAGATAAATTGATCATTAAAGGGAATCGGGTTGTTTTTTATTTACCATATGACAAAAAGCTTCCATACAGAATCATCAAATTAGAATATTCTTGATGTTATCATAATTCAAGTCATTTATTAGATATTTGCAAATTTCTATAATGATCAGTCTGAGTTTTTACTTCTTTTTGTTCCCGATGTTGCCATACCTCAAACATTATCATTAAAATTTGTCCATTTGGTTCCATCTTAGTTCCTCATGTTTCCGTTGGTACCTTTCCTGTATAGGAAAATCAATAAGGTTGTTAGACAAACACATTTGTACTTGTATTTGCTAATAAAAGCGTTGACGACAACCTTTTTTTAAATGCTACTAGTATTTCATGTATATATGTCTTATGCGCAAAAGATGAAAAGCGATGGACGTGTGAAAACAAAAAGTATTGTTATGAACTTTTTAATTCTAATGTATGCTGATCTTGCAGGGAAACTATATTTTTCAAAGATTTCATTTTCATTTATACATTCAGAAGCAAAAAATTGGGCTACAGATGTGATGTGAAACAAGCCATTCTAAAGATGGCGTGAATCAAATGTTGATTCTAAAACAAATCCAAAAATCTGTTAGAATACCTGATATCAAGGTTTATTTCCCTTTTGAAATGACATCAAAACATATCGTTTTCCACCCTTTACACCATTTTTCCCATTTAAAACTGATAGAAAAGTTAACTACCTTCGTTCATATTTGCTTTTTTAAGATGACAAACGCAAGTACAAATATTTTGTTATAGAAAAGGACAACCCTAAACGTTCTGATTCAAGTAAATATTGTGTTGATAACTTTGTAGAATGATTGATTTCTTGATTGCCAATATTTGTTCTATAGACTGTCGGCATACTAATAGGAAGTAATCGTGCCCCCCTTCTGACTTCGTAAAGAACATTCTAAAGAGAGAAAAGAAAAAAAATTACCATTATTGAAGGCCTTGGGCACCATGTAGAAGTAAAATGAAAGTTTGTTTATATAAGTCTTGTCTTGTCTTTATGTTTTCTTTTTATCTTTAGTCTGTTTCAAATTTGTCTTGTTTCTTTGGACAATGGACTTGTGATGTCTCACATTGGTATTCAACACTGGACTTGAATTTACTCATATCAGAATAAGTAAACGTTGCTTTCTTTGGACAATGCACTTGTGATGTTTCACATGGGTATTCAACACTTAACTTGATTTAACTCATATCAGAATAAGTAAACGTTGTTTTCTTTGGACAATGCACTTGTGATGTCTCACATGGGTATTCAACACTTGACTTGAATTTACTCATATCAGAATAAGTAAAAGTTGCTTTCTTTGGACAATGCACTTGTGATGTCTCACATGGGTATTCAACACTGGACTTGATTTAACTCATATCAGAATAAGTAAACGTTGCTTTCTTTGGACAATGCACTTGTGATGTCTCACATGGGTATTCAACAATTGACTTGATTTTACTTATATCAGAATAAGTAAACGTTGCTTTCTTTGGACATATTGAATCAAGTTACAAATATGCTATTTTTGACAAATCTAGAATACCTTCCAATCATCCAATAGATTTTACTTCCAGAGTCGATTGGAATTTCGTAATAAATTACCAGGTGATAAGTTCAATTTTTTTCCAGATGATATTCAACGAAAAAAGATGATTTCCGATCAAATGTTTACTCTGTAATCATTAATGATGGCCCTATAACTGTAACTAATGACTGTTATTGTACATGTAGTTAAAATTTTCAACACAGCTTAATGTCATTATAGTTATACATCCTAGATGTTATCATTCAATTCATGGAAATAAAGAATCTACCATATTTGCAGATCTCTGCTTACCACTTTTTCACATGCTATCATATGAAAACCTTTACGACAAATTTGAATTCAGAACTGAACTGGTGTGTGTCGTAAAGGTAGTGATGGACGTATAATAAGGCGGAGGATTGGTAACATCTTTTTAATTTTGAGATATGCTCTTATGTCATCCATTTATAACACAATGGGCTTGCTATAGGTTAACTGTGAAAACTGTCTGAAAAATACTTCTTTTTTACTTGCTTTGGAATTTTATTACTCGAGTACTTTTCTGAGTAACTTTATGTTGTCCGGTCTGATTTTCAGGTGTGTCTATCATTTTCACTTTTGTTTATAAACAGAAAGGGTTTTACCTGTTAAAAGTAAGGAACACAAGTCATTAGATTATCTTCGTGTCGTCTCTTTTATTTTCAATTTCATTTTTTCAACATTCTGATTTCGCCTTAATTAAATATTTTCTCTTATGAAAATGAAAAGCTATGAGGTAAATGTCAGGGTTATTCCACTCAAACTACAAAAAGAGGGAATTAGCAAATTTAGAGGTCCACACATAACCTTCAACAAGAGTGGAATACCACTCCTGTTGAAAAGCAATAAATCGCCCCCCCTAAAAAAATTATGTTTGCGTAAAATAGTACTGCTCTTTCCTGAATATTATAAAAGTGTACATGTAACGACACATTAAACACAAACATAGACCTATGGTCACAATTCCTGACTTGTAACAAGCACATGAAAAATGTGGTGGGGTTAATCTAGTTTAGTGGATACCAAGCCCTAATGTATAATCAAATGAAAACATTAATAAAAAAAAACAGAATCATGCAACCAACGAGCCATGAAAATCAAATAGAATGTCACCCAATCCGGCTAGGGAGTACATTTATTACAATAAATATACATTAAACAAATGCATGCAAGAAAGAAGATAGGTTGGCAGTTACTGGAATCATCCTCATGCATGTCATCAGGAAATCCCTAATGATAAACATCAAGCCTCTCAACACGAGAGGTAATCCAACACAGTATGTATGAAGATTTAATACTGTGTTGTTAATAAACGTGAAGGAAGACCAAGTGGATGCAATGCGAAATGTAATATTTGTGTAATGATGCGACCAGTTTATTAATATTTGTAACAACAATTATAAAGAAAATAGTGCAATAACATTACACTAAACAAAACAAAGTCTATATTTACTCCTTTGTATTGTAATCCCTTTTTTGAGTTTGTAATACTGTTAATTCAGAAATTATTGCGCATTTATTAGTGCAAAAGTTGCTATGCGAGTTTTAATATTGCGATTTTGTTAATCCTGTAACAGAAAACGACTAGCAAAATTCTAATTGCGACTTCTAATTATTGCGATTTGCATAATGTCGTGTTATTATAATTATTAATAATAAAAACATCGCAACAATTTCTGAATTTCTAGTATCTATCTGAACTGTGCATTTTGTATTTATTCAGTTTGTATGTTTTCTACACTAGACTAATAGCAGAATGTTATGCACTCAGGATAAATTCTGCTTTTTGTTCTTGAAAACCTGACGTCATAATCAATAAATATAATAGTATTGTTGGAGTGAACTGAGGTGTGAAACCTTTAGACTAATTTTTTGTAATAATTATCAATGTCTTTCTTTAATTTTAATTTTATGTGAAATTTTAATTAAAATCTTAATTTGTTAGACATGTAAGACTTTTTAAATTATGTGAAGATTGTAACGGGACGGTTATGTCATTTCTTATATTCAGGAATTACATTTAGTGATTTCATTGTAAGAACATGTGAATAATAAAAATTCAATCATTTATGAGGTTTTAAGTATGTGGAAAATTTACGTTTATAATTTTACTGTATAAAACATTGTAAAAGGAAAACCTCATACAGTGCATATGAAAAATAAAATGATTTTAGTGTTATAAATGAATCAATAATAATGGTATCGTCAACTACAATGGAGTTGATGCTGTATGTCGTTGCTGGTTATCTCTTATTCTTCAAGTGTACCTCGTGGTCTAAAGACCAGACTGACAATATATTTGGTTAAACTTATGCATGATTATTTTCGGTTAAATCTATAGATTATTTTGTCAAACTGATAACAAAAATTATTAGACTTTTTCAAGTAGTCTTGTTGTGTTTTTTTTAAAAAGAAATTTAACGATATAAAAGGGGAAGACAGAAATCTTTAAGTCGGAAGACAGAGAGGACCATGGCCAACAAAATAAAACGACAGAAAAACATAAAATACACGACACTTCACTGAAAAATAAAGCTGGAGTAACACTAGCAAGTGGCACCCGTCTTGTTACTCAGTTGTTAAAGCCGGTATAAAGTCACATTCGTTGTTAATCACAACAGGTATAAGAACGGATTTGTATTCATGACAGTGGGGAGATATCCATTGTCATTTGTGAAATGGATATTTCGTACCGGTCAACAGAATCATCATGGCGATTGAAAATAATCCGGACTTATGATTTTAATCTTTCTCTGAGAAACCCTTGGTTCAGTAGCTTTTTTGTCAGCTGTAACCATCTATCAATAAAATCCTCATAGGAAGCACAAGCCCTGGAGTAGCGTATCAATTGAGAAATATACACTTCGTATGCAGGTGCGGCTTAAGTAAGAAGCAGACCATTCTGTACCTGTAGTATCTTTGATTTCAAGTTCAATGGGATAGAAAGGAGTTATTCAGTAAAATGATATCTTCTATATAGGGAAACGTTAAACCAAAATATTGAGCCAATGTTTTCTCTTTTCTCTGTAGAAGGTCATGTTTGAAGTCATCTTTATACGAATAAAGGAGTATATCGCCAAGAAAGGTTGCACAGTTGGTCCCCATTGGAAGTTTTGGATTTACCGAATTTATTTCCTGTTTCCTTTTCTGATGAATACCAATCGATAGACTTTATTCTTAAATAGAACCTATATATTCGAAAACTCTGTATAGTTACCTATACATTTCTTCTATAAGGTTATTCATGATATGATACATAAGCCTATATCAAATAACAAACCAAGTTTGTATCCGAACACAATGAAATGGAAGGTGATTTTTTTGCTTTGACCTATATTTGAACAATTGTACATATAATCAAGAACCTCTTTCTGATTCTAGATACATGCATGTGTATTTGTTTGCAACGAAGAGAACAAAATAATGTCACTCAGAAATTCACTGCACTGTAATACAAATGACAAATGCACCCATTAAGAATAAAAAAATTCAAATTGTTAAACAACGAATGCCTTAATTTGATGCCTGAACAATACAAAGCTTGCCTGCTAAAACAGTTAAAAGCTTTCAGTATTTTTT
>JARWCS010155747.1:0-23034 GCA_034783895.1 Geukensia demissa | reverse complement strand
AAACGGTTGAAATGGATTTAACACTTGAGATCGATACTGGAAACCAATAACAAATATAATTAAAACTTAATACAAGTTACAACAAAAGTATCGACCTCAATAGTGTACTCGCAGTTGCTGTCTGCTAGTTGAAAATCCAAAAGCAACCGACCAGAAAACCAAGTTATTTTCCTTTGTTGGGCTGTTTTCCCCTGATTTTTTCTCGTGTCTATAACTCTGATTTGTATTGTGTACGAAAACGAAGGAAAATCCTTCATTTATATTGCATCATTTATATTGCATCATTGCTGTTTGAATTTAGAATTCTTCTGGTTATATTTACCATGGCCTTTTCTGGTGGTCATACGATTTTTCTAGTTGTACTCCAGGGTATATTCGTATAAGTCCTGCCTTCGTAGCAATATATCTCCAAGCCACATAATTTGCAGGGTGCTGTTTCCAGTATTTCTCTGCCCTGTATGTAGCCCAAACTGACGATCTTAGAGTTGGCTATAAAACAACATTATAAACTTGCTAGCTAAATTACACAGAAAGAGCTGATTTTTTGTTCTTTTAACGACATAAATTATGCAATTGATTGATAAATTGGTGTTAAATGCTACGTCGGCAGTATGTCAGCCATATCATGGTGTATTAAACAAGGCAGGTTTATTCAACTTGTATATATGAAAAAAAAGTTTGAATGAATTTTAAAGGATTAAGATTTTTTGAATTGTTTTATTTTTTTCCACATATCTTAATATTTTATTCAGAATAATATATACTGATCATTTTTATTAGAACCATCTGTCGCTTGAAACATGGCTGAAATAAATGTTTTAAAAAATGAGCGAGTACATGTACTTCAACAAATATGTTGCTTTTTACAAGGGTTTCTCAATTTAATAAACGTGAACAACAGCTACCAGTCCTTGTGTTACATCTGAACTTTAAAAGATGAAAAGCGTTTAAATATTGTTTACATAAAATATTCTGCATTTTTAATCAAAGTTATTGCATTTAGATATATGTCATCTCAATGTACCTACTCGAAAACCAGGGTTTGTTGTAGCCTGTTTTGTTAAGTACAACTTGTATGTCGCAACATCTGCTGGGGTTTCATCACGATCTAAATACTGGAAAGGATTACTGAAGGCTGATGGAGCAAATTTTACGCAGCTTCTGTCTGTAAAATTGATAAATTGGAATACTTATATAAAGGTGTGAAATTACTATACAACTCATAACTGTCGTAACATTTGTTTTGCGTAAGAACTTCATTCGGAACTGTTTTTTTAATTAATAAGGTTTTTACTGAGAAGGTACCGGATTTGCAGTTATTAACTATTTCAAAGAAAAATGCAAAATAAGAAAATGGATATATATTCCCCTTACACCAAAATATATTTTGATTTCAAATTTGGAAAATATCACAAAAATGTTATTTTAAGTGTGAAAGTAACCGCGAATAATAATGCCAGACTTTGGTAATTTACGTTCCATGAACTGAGTCTCTCACGTTTTACTTATTTTGAAAATATCCTTTGAAGGAGCCGTCATATCTTATAAAATTCAATGTAAAAAAAATTCGGTAATTTTTGTATATTTCGGATTTTTTAGACAAGCTCTCAATTTTTCTCCAATCATTAGGAAAATTGGAATATTTGTCGTTTTCCATAATAACTTTTTTCTGTCAACAAGTGTAAGTTATCGCGAATAATAATGCCAGACTTTGGTAATGTACTTTTGATGAACTGAGTTTCTCACGTTTTACTTATTTTGAAAAAATCCTTAAAAGGAACCTTCATTATTCTTATAAAATGCAATGTACAAAAGTTTCGGTAACTTTTGTTTATTTCGGATTTTTTAGACAAGCTCTCAATTTTCTCTACTTATTAGGAAAAGTGGAAAACTTTGTCGTTTTTCATTATAACTATTTTTACTCAAAAAATTTGTGAACTTTAGAAAACGAAAATATTTTGATAGATTTCATATCTACTGCAATATATTTAAAGGTAATGTCAGTAAAAATAAGCTTGGCGGTAGAAGAAATGCAAAACATGGAGACATTGTCGGAAGTTCATTTTTCACGAAATCAACAATTGTCACATGCGCACAGAAAAAAACAATACCTTAATATTTTGCACACCCAATTTAGTTGCCGGTAAAATAGTCAAATTTCTTTTTAAATTTCTTTTCAGGTTTGGTTATTTCTTTATGAATGAAAAGCCAGAATATAAGAGACATTGATCCGGAGCATTCCTTGAAGTGCCTGTTTAATGAGATTGCGGTGAAATTCATGATATAATTTTGTCTAGATTTGCCATAATTATTTGGAAATACTCTACCCGTAAAACATTGGAAACAAAATTGGCAAAGGATTAATTTTCTCCGCCTCACCAAAACTGTCTTAATTTGGCATCCTGGGGGCAACGAAATTATCAACCCAACGTCAATTTCCCCTATTATGGTGAAGTGTTTGTTATTTATCTCTTGTTCAAGAAGTATTGCTGACATATTGTCTGTTAAACAAAATCAAACATGATATTGCATACTTTATTATGTTGTTGGCAAATATAAAGCTGGAGTTTCGTATGTATGAATTTAACTGGCACAATTGCCTTACATGAATTTTGAAAAAAATGCAGTCTTCTTAGAAATTTGCATATGCATACCTAACGTCACACGTCTTTTATAAAATTTACATTCATCAAAGTCATCTGTACGGATACTACGATTGTGATACATAAATACGTTTGGCAAGTCAGTATTGCTTATTTGAAAATTTGCTTCCTTCACTTCTGAATATGCATCATCAACCAAAACTACACAAAGTGAGAAATTGCTTTGAGGTACCTGCAAAAAATTAAAAACAGCTATTTGACAAAATAATCAAGTTTCTCTGATGAACTGCAGAGTAGATATATTTCATAAGTTTCTAATAAATAAAAACAAAACTAGTTGAACATAATTCCGAAAAAACTAAAAAAAAACATAAACATAAAACACAAACGATGGAAATTTGATACCTTCTTTGAATAGATTATCATCTTTTAATTATTTCGTTATATGCTAGGAGACGGTGCAAAAATGAACTGTTGCTCTCAAACCAATAAAACATCAATATAATTATAAAATAATTCCTCTGTTGCTGTTTGGGTTGACAATTACCTTCAATGCGAAAACTATAGTCACTTTCTTGAAAATCACTTATAAAACCTCTGTTAAACGTCGAAAATATGCTGACAACTCCCAAATCTACAATCTGTGATACAATCATGCCAAACATATCGATCAAATCATAACGTGGTTAAAACCTTTATACTCACGTTTAGATTTTAAAAAACAATAATATCATTATAATAATTTTATTGCTTGGCGTTCAGTATTAGTTAGTATTTGCTCTGCAATATTTACTATCGTTTGACTTGTTAGTCGCATGGGTATGTTATTGTCGGCAGGAGAAAAGAGTTTACACCAGGAATACTTTAATTTGGTGCAAACGGAGTTAAGATATTTACCGCCGCATCTGTAGATGTTCTTAATAAATGAATAGTAGTTCTGCAATATTTAATCTTGTGCATTTGAATGTTGCTATGAAGGTTTCGCTTCCGAATCACCGGGAAATTGTTTTCTTAAAATACTTCCGCCGCATTCGCAGCTGTTGATCTACTAAACCCACAATGTCAACGCTAGTGCGTCTAAATGTTGCTGTCAATGTTTGGATCCTGGGCATTGGCCAAGATGATTAGCAGTACTTTTCGAAGGTGTGCAAGACCTTTATACTTGAAGTAGGATTATTGCGTAATGATGTTTCTTCTTCTTACGTTACTTTCTTTGATCCAATTTTGTAGTTCCTATAATTGTTCTTCTTAGATTTACCTTCGGGCTTTTTTTGACTGATCATTGTCCTCCTTATATTTACATTTTGGCTTTCTCTTGTCTGAATTGTAATACCATAGTAACTTTGTTTAAAATACATTTGTTTTAAAACAGCTTTGCTTATTGCAACAAATATTTGTATTTACAGGAGTTGTCTTTAGAATGAGGATATTATCATTATCAATATAAATTAAAAGCAAATTAGCCTTTACTTACTGGTCCCCAAAAGAAGGTGGCGTTTTTGCTTATATGTGTGCTTCCCTCGTTGACCAGAAAACCACGAGGTCTCGTGAAGTATTTGAAGAAAGATTTTGTTCCTGTTCCACCGCTACAAAATTAGAACATTCATTTGAGGTCGTCGGAAAATTGGGTGTGCTCTATATTTCAATGAACAATGTATCAAAAGTATACATCTCTTTTCAGTTCTTGGCCCAATAATTTATTGTCAGATGTGTCAATAAAAATTTCAAATGTTGACCCATTTTTGGCCTGGTCTCAGGAAGAGAAGATAGTTCTTCTCTTCATTAAATTATATTTCACATATTATAAATTATTATGTTTTAAATATTAAATATTAGTTAAAATATATAGTCCTTATTCTTGAATGACTTGAATTGTTTTATTATTTTTATAAACCTGTACAGTCGTGGAATTGATGCGATGATTTTTTTCTCTATTCTCAGTTTGGATAAACTTGTATAATAGTATTCTAAATATTTTATGATCAACGTTAAGAAAACATATGTTTAGTAGGGACTGTTTTACACTAGTATGTGATACATGAAACATTCTTTAAACAAATAAACATACTGCCTATTAGCATGCCTAGGCCACTCCACTTCGCGATCGAGCGAAATTTTTTGTTTAAATTTTTTTCTTGCAATGGCAAAATATTGGGGCGCAACCTCCAAGACTGATGAGAACAAAACAGTTTAAAGTCTTTTCCTTAATTTTTGCATTTTTTCTAGGAACGAGCGAGCAAATTTTATTTGTAATTTTTAAGAATAACTATGAAAATTTCTGAAAAAAATGGGGCGAGTAAAGTTTTTTGGAATTTTGAACCCAAAATATGAGGAGCGAGCGAATCCAAAGAACTATTCATTAATTTGGAGCGTCCTTATTTCCAATTTTATGGACAAAATACCTTTTCATTGATTCAATCACAGACGCAGCTTCCGGTGATCTCTCGAGAACACTTATATCTACCAAAACAGGGTCTTCATCTTTCCTCACAAAAGCGGCATTAGGAAGTAATGGGTGCATAAGAACTCTGCCTGTGCCGTCAATGATGAAAGCAAAGGAATATTCGTCTTCCGAAAAGTACTCCACTTCTGTCAGCAGTTCACTTAATTTTACATCGGTGCAAATGACACCATGAAGACCGCTTATTACATACACAGGAAGGCAAAGAGAGGTTATTAATCCTGAAACAGAAAATATTATATAGAAACGGATAGAGTCTACGAGTACAAAACAACGTAAAACATCTGCTGACATTAAATTATAGATGACATCGTACAGCATTGTCAAAAGAGCAGAAAAACACCGCGGAGAAAGCTCCGTGCTCCGAAAAATCATTAAAATCATGAAATGTTAAAATTCGACAGACGACCCAAAATAATTATTTTATGATATACAGTTGCAATTTACTTTACGATAAAACTCGGATTCAACAAATGTTTCTGAGCATAATAGTTAATGATGAAATATCAACAGAATACATCAGTTTGTATTCCTGTCGCTGCTTGTTGTCATTCATAATCAAACTTACCGACGCCTGAATATGGGTCCACATATGGAACTGTAAATGTTGATTTGTCAGTTTGGCCACCAGTATTGAGATTAATATGGAAGGTAGCCATTTCAGTTGACAAATATTTCTGCTTTGTCTCGTCAAAATATTTAAAGACACCAGTCTGAAACAAACATGCACGGTATATAAAACTCTGTTTCTGTCAATATGTTGAAAAACTCTGTCCGATGAAAACATGCAAACAAATATTCAGAAAACATAAAAAGATAAGCATGTAACTTTAGTGCAAGCTTACATAGGAATAAACACCACACTGCAGTGATGATGATGACTTTACAACTCATTGCCAACTGATGCACAATTTCTGCTTGATGTTCAAAAAGGCACCTCTCTTCGACAGTGCCCTGGACGACTCAGTTTCAAACGAACTAAGATCAACTTTTTTTAAACCAAAATTTTGATAACAAAAAAGTTTAAATGTCGTCATTCGTGATATCCATTTAAAAAAAAACATTCAAGCTAAGTGATTTCTAAACTCAAAAATTACATGAGTTGTAAATTACATTAGTTGTTATTCGTTCCCTACGACTGCGTTCCTTAATGGGATAAACTATGACAACATGTGCAACTTGTATGAACACGCAGAAGACATATTTTATAATCATTTCTTCTGATTTTTTAATAAATAACACCTTTTAAGTTAATACTAAAAAATAGAAAATGCAGAAAATTAGTTATATATTTCGGGCAACAAATCAAATGTTTTATATATATATATACAACAATGTACAATGTATGTTATATTTTAAGGATATATTTCCTTCAGGAGTCAAATGAAAAATTCCATCATGATGGCTAATTTGTAGGTCTAACTGATAATTTCTCAGACAGTTTTTCATTATTTATTGAAATTGTCGGGATATTACCAACAAACGTAAAGAAATGTCTTACAATGCTATCATAGTCGACTGACGAATTAAGCTAAGTTGAGCGATTTGTGGACCTTATCTTACTGATCATTTCTACTGCTCTTCTTCCCTTAACTATTGGTTAATTCGATATATCAGCATAGAATGCAATTTCCCATGGGGCCATTGTTAAACTATGTGATGCAACAGCGACATTCCTGGATGTCTTGTCAGCAAATTATACAAAAAATTTGATTTGTTGCCTCTTACTGATCATTTCTGCACAATAACATTTTGGTCGCATCAGCCATTTATGGTAAAAATAATTTAAGGATTAAGTCATGAGAACAAATGAATTGCTCTCGTGGATATGGGTTTGGTAAAGGACCATTCGGAAAATCCTCCTGTCAAGATTAGTTCTAATAGGATTAGGGAATTAGGGGAAGTTTTTAGAAATGTCAAAAATTAAGACGACGAGGCAAAGTGGTCAAATAGAGCTTGCATAACTTATTGGATAGGTTATGCACAATAAATTAGTTTGTGTCATTTTTGTAAGAAAAAATAGATGTATAAAGAGATTTCAAAGTTTTCTAATTATTGAACAAAACAAAATCGTACGTCAGAATACAGACAATATAGAAAAATTAGACACTCGATAACAGAAATAATTACATGTTGTTATTTTTTTCCTAATCTGTACATATACGTACTCTTTTGTCTCCGTACATGGTGTCTGTCAGAGTCTGTTGGGCCATTTGTTCAAGCTGAGTTTTAGCCTCTTGTTCTGCAGTAAAATGAGTTAGAAAGTTATATTAAGCGGAAATAAAACATAAAAATAACAACATAAGTTGCAACAAGAAAAAATGTATGAATATAACAACGGCTGTAGTTTCATGTCCTAACTGTTACACTGTACACTGACCTTCTGCTTTTTGCAGGTGGTTGCATTTTTTAAATAATACACTGGTCTATTTCATATTTCAGTCGTAAGGTTCCATGGCACGCTAAAGACCTGAACGTTATATTAACAATTGCAAACATAAAGCAATCAAAGCAAAATAAATGATTTCGGATGAGCATAACATGTCTCTACTCAACTGATTAATGAAGACAATCGAATTGACTTTCATCTTACTTTAACACAAAGGGGGGAACGTATCTGTGATATATCTTGTATATCTTGTTTCATTATACAGCAGCACCAATGTACACATTAGCTTTACATATTAAGAAGTTTTAACTTGTTAAGTTTTCCAATGCATTAGAATCTTACCTTGTCCAATCAGATACGTGAAAACAATGATTTTATTCTGAAGCCTTTTGTTTTCATCTGCAATAACTTGAACAGGATTTTTAACACTTGTAGACTTTCCATCACTGAGGAACATGATAACTTGGTCTAAAAAAGTAAATGGGATTAATTTGCTGCTAATAATAGGCTATTCTGCAAACTTTTACAAGTCAGCGCCAAAAATGCTAATCGACCAAGGGTTTCTTCAGGATTAAATTCACGAAGTAATATTGAAAAAGAGATGTAATATGATTGTCTATGAGACAGCCATCCAAATTTTTTAATCACAAACTAATACAGGTTGCACTAAGGCTTTAAATAATGGGCACATGTCCACACCCCATTGCAAGCTGAAAAAGGTGCCAAAAAATGTGATGATATTCAAATGTAACAACTATAAGCCAAATAAGTAAACAACGTAAACTTGCAACACTTAAACATGAAAACAGCGATATCCACTGGATTACAGGATCCTGGCGTAGGACAGGCACATAATCTATGTGGCGGAGTAAAACATGTTTGTGAGTACTCATCCCACCACCTAACCTGGGACAGTGATGTAACAGAGCTTGTTTTTTTATTATTATTGTTTGCTGACTTCATATGTTGACTTGACTCTAAATAACGACCTACAGTACTTCAGTTCTTTGGTTAAGACACAGTTATCTGGTTTGACAGTTACATCCTGGTTTTTTTATATCTTTAATTCTATTGGTCAGTAGTGTACTTCTGTGTGAGATTTTGGAGCTTACTTACATTGATTTCATTCATATTTATATTTCTGCCCAATTTGTTATTATACAACTATGAACTATCATTATTTTCAGTGTCTTTATTTTCTACATTTTCTATTTGCATTCTAATTTCATTCAGAATGAATGGAATGAGTGTTTGAATGAATGACTCAATGAATGATGATTGGATTTTTTTCATAGACAGAGATAAGTAATTGTGGGTTCTATTTATTTTTAAATAAATTAAGTTATTGTGGTTTTTATGTCGATCTGTCACACCACTGTCCAAGGTTAGGAGAGTTAGGAGAGGATGAGACCTTACACATAAGTTTTATCTCGCAACATACTTTATCTGCCTGCCTAAGGCCAGGAACCTATAGTCCAGTGGCTATCGCTTTTTTCAAATTTACTGGTTTTGCATTGATTTCTTAATTGGCCGATTATTGTTACAGTTGAATTGAATCACATTATGTCTTTTACAGCTCGCCCTACGGTGTAGATCTTTGTTTATGTTGAAGGCCTTAAGGCGACCTGTATACGTTAAAGCCCTTTGGACGGCTGTCTTATAGACATTCATACCACACCTTCTATTTCTGTATTTTAACTTACCATGATTAGTCAAGACATAAAGATATCGGAATATATTACGGTCTCTGGCAAGTTAACATTAGAATAAAACACTAGACAATGTCAAAATTGTTATATTTTGTTGAAAGTTGTAAAGAAATTTATCAGACAAAGGTTTTTACTCATTGTCAAAATCAAAATGGATCTGTATGTACAGTTGTGATTGATGAATTATTACCCCAATCTGCAGTAATTTCTTTATTTAGATTTTAGTAATTGAAATAGTAGGTACAGCCCTATGAATTATATATTTCTACATACCTCTGGAGTCTATTGAAACTGTGTCTTCAGATGAATTCTTGAAAAATGCGAATGCTTTGACCAATGCGTTCTCAAAGTTACTGTCCGCTGTGTTGGATGCTGATATTGAAAAGACATACTGTTTTATTTTATCTGTATTTTCCTTAGTGGCAAATGATAATTCATTCTGATAACATGAACGATAAGATGTTCCGGTCGGCGTCAGCGCAGTGGAGTCAAATCGAACTATACCAACCTACATGAAATATCAAACTATTTATATATATAAATTATATACAGAAAAATGCTGTAGATAAAAATATTTGAACTCCATGTACAACCAACTTGCATTTCTTTATATTACTTTTTATAATAACCGAATAAAGTTCAGTTAAGAAAATGTTTGTAGTCAACATATGCAATAAACGTTGTTGAAAGTTGGTGGGTGCTTACCCTATCGTCCGGTTTCAAAGTTTGTATAACATTGTTTACTGCTTCTTTTGCAATAACAATCTTTGTCTTGTCAGGAAGTCCAGACGGTTGTTTCATGGAGGAACTCGTGTCTAGTATAATAACAACGTCCTTAGCCTTGGGTGATTCAGCAGCAGCGTAATGTGACCTTCAATAGAAACATATGGAATGATTACTGTACCATTTTGTTTTAGGTACCAAAATATTTTTTAGAGTAATGAGCAAATATGAAATAATTTAGGGGTGCGGCAAAAACCCTGACCCCAGGGAATCTTATTGTTAACTATTTTAAATGTCCCTAAAATAGAAGAATATATGGTTTATGGCTTCTGATCTCAACCGTTTAAGTGTTGTCATTTCAAAAGCCACCTCTGAACCCATGGAATATAACCAATGACTATACTGAATCCCTCTTGCTTAGAGAGTTAAAAAATAGGGTTTTCAAGGGTTTGGATCTGGACTGATAGTTGCAAAAATGTGTAATATTTACAAGGCATTACAAGCCTCATGGTGCCCCGATACAAAAATGAAAAATGGTGTCCACATCTATGGATCAAGGTATATCCTGCAAAGTTTCATCGTCTTTCGACTTACAGTTAGTAAGTGTGTCGGCCAACTTCGCGAGCAAAGAAAGATGAAAAAGAAGAATAAGAAACGGAGCAAAAACAATGTCTCCTTAAAGTTCTTGTTAATACTATCCACGTCTGACCGCAAGTTAAGAATTGTTTCGTATTGTGAGCTTTACAAATGCAATTTTTCGACATTAACATCAAAATTAAATGTTTTTACACTTCATATATCCCGCCATCTATAACATGTTCAAAATGCTTGTGCTTGCAAAAATAGTACATACGGAATTTAACTGCAGTTACGCAAAATGTATAATTATAAAAATTAAAATACACGATAGCGATGCGTTTATAAAAATATTAGGGGAAAACTGTATTTCCGGTCACATGAAAACTTGACTTTTACCTCCTACCCAAAGTTTTTTATTAACTTTATAAACGAAAAATATCTAACTGACTCTGGTATATCTGTTCCCGAAACTTCTTATCCCAAATGTTTATCTATAGAGCTGTTATACATGTAGGAGAATGATCGGAAACAAACATTTTTAGGCTTAAGATACTATTCTTGGTACTACATGAATGTACTAACGTAAATCTGGGATCGAAGTTTTCACAATTTGGCCATTTTGTTGCCGGATATATTACTGAAACTCCTTTAGTTGTACTGTAATGTTGCCATAATATGTTTTTATTCTTTTCATAATCTGTTTTCATAGTGGTTCCAAGGATATCGGGTGGATACTTCACATCGCTGACGTCAATTGCAGACGTTGTTACACAGGCAGTATCAAAATTAACCTGCAAGTAAAGGCCAAAAGATAGATTTGTTTGGATAGAAGAACATGTGGAGTTTATGCTGTTCTCTATCAGAAAATACCAGTAATAGGCTATTATTATTGTGTGAAAACTACACACGTGCATTATTATCATTGTTCGTGTGACATATATGTGATTGCAATTTAAAATCAGCTGTACTAGATCTCATTCTTAATAATGGTTTGTTGTTTTGACATATCTAGAAATAAAAGGTTTTCTTGTGATAGAAAGGCATTCGTTGGAATTATATCATCCTTTACGTATAACTTTTCATTTGGCACATTAATAACACAATTAATGCAGGACGGTTTACTATATTTTGAACGTATTGTCCAACAGTTTTGTTTCCTACTATACCGTTGTATACAAGTAAAAGTTCAACATTGTAGTAAAGTCATTAAAACTTGTTTTGTTGGTACAAATATTAATAAACTGATCGTATCATATTGTCTTTCATATTGACAACAAGGTATTAAATCGTCAGACGATATAATTTGATGACATCTTCATGTTGGAAGGCTTGATGTTTTTTAATAAGGGAGATCACCCTGAGCTTGTTTTCAGTAACTATTTGCATTCATAAGAAAGTATATGCTTTTTGTATGTATTTGTGTTTAGTATATTTATTGTAATTAAGGTACTCTCTTGTAGGATTAGGTGACTTTCTGTTTGATTTTTATTGTTTTTCGCTTGCTGCTTTTGTTTTCTTTGATCGTTTCCTTTGACCGCTCGTTGGGGAGGGTTGGGTACCCACTAAACAAGTTTAACACCACCACATGTCTCATGTGCACGTACCTGTCCAAAGTCAGGAATTGCGGTCATAGAATTATCTTTGAGTTTAATGTTTTGTTACATGTACATGTACATTTTTGATAATATTTAGGTAAGATCAGTATACACGATTTTTTATTCGGGTGATTTAGAGCTTTTCACAAGAAGTTATATTCCACCCTTGTTGAAGGCCTTGTGGAGACCTCTAGATTTCTAAATTTGAAAATGTTTTTCTCGTGGTTGGACTGCAGTTTCTCTGACATTTACCATATATTACTATTCATTTTCATATATGAAATATTTTATGACATCATCTTTTTATTATTTCGATACTTACCGATCTGAGAAAGGGAAAGATATTCATTGTTCAGAGGTAGGAAATATTGAAAGATATTAAGTACTATAAATTTTTAAAATCAACAGATAATAACCTATTTTAGATTTGTAGACAGTTTACCAAAATTTGACAAATAATATTTCTCTTGACAGATGGATGGAAAGAAAAGAGAGACTGGCATACCGACACCCATATTTCCGTTATAAAAACGAGTAAAGACATAAACTTTAGGGTACATTCATATGAAATTAAACAAAGAGAGCCACGTGGTATGAAGTCGAAGATTATAACTTTTGCAGGTAAATATCTGTATAAGAAAACAGGGATATGTCTTCAACGTTGTTAAGTGATTGCATGTGCAGCAGACTACAAATAAGTATTATGGCAAGGAGCGTATGTATCTTGGGCCAAACAGGAGAGTAGTTACTTAGACATGGCAAGGAGCGTATGTTTCTTGGGCCCAAGGGAGGGTAGTTACTTAGACATTTGTCACAGTACGATTTTGGCTTGCTTCTAGGGTAAGTTTTTTTAAAGGCAGCCAAAATCATGACAGAACTTTTTTATGTAACAAATCCACCCCGCCTCAAAAACCAATAAATCCAATTGAATAGTTCGTAAAAAGGGTCTTCCTGTGCATTCGACACTGAGATACATTTACTTCACAAGCATCAAAAATTTTACAAAATTTGAAACAAGCTTCCTAATTTGCAGTTTAAATATATTAAACTAACAAAGAGAGATCAAAAAGATAAGAAATATTAAACAATGCAAATACGACCAAACAAAACAAGCAAAGAGCCCTGGAAGCATGTTAAATGTTAGTTACCTTGGTCTGAAACTCTGGTACATAGGTTAACAGATTGTCTGGTAGGCTACAGCAGTTAGGAAGTGTAGTGGAAGGTACATCAGGATTCTGTGCTTGCGTTATCTTGCTTCTTGTTTCATCTAAAACTGTATTCAAATCCGTCAGTGACGAATCAAGACTATTTTGAATCTGGAATAAAAGCGTTCTGTTCTATTTCAAATTGCAAAGAGAGACAGTATTTCTCAGGAACAAGTATTCGATCATTGGTCAAATGACTTATCTGTTTGGTTTTCAGTATGTGAATTTATATGTCAGTGAGGATTTAAGTAAAGGTCCATATCAGTTTTTAAATAATGAAAATGAAGCTTGCACGAAATTACATCAGAAAATTGTTTTGTAAATTCCTAACCATCATGATACGTCCGTAGCTAGGACGTCAAATATATATTATCTCAGACCATATCTTAGCCTCTAACCATTTAAAGAACGTCATAAAAGATAAGCTGTGGGTTAAACCATTTTCAGGGTAGTCAATATTACAGATTAAAAGGTGCAATCATACATGTGGACTACTCGAATGCAACTATACTAAGATTTGGTTTATTTTGGGTTGTAACTTGAAAAATATAAAATTATCACTAAGACTGGTTTGCTTTTGCATTAAGAAGTCGATTGTAAAAGATATTTGTCATATCGGTGAGAAATGCTGATGTTTCTAAGATTGTACATTAGGATGGTCAACTAACTACTAACGTGGTATTGAATTTTATGCTTGGTGTGCTTGACAAGATATCTTGATTCTCTGCCTAGCTTAACGGTAGGAAATGTTTCCCTTGACTTATTATGGAAAAAACATTAGAAATCAATTTTCTCAAAACTGAATTAATCTTTTACGAACGCTAATATCATTATCAATATTATCTTTATCGTTATAAAAATTGAACAGTTTAGTGGCCTAATAATGTTATTAGGCGGTAAAATCATTTATTTAAAGAAACTTAAATGGATTTAAAGTCAAGTAATGTTGATAATGGTTTGTGATTGATCATCTGTTTTCTATAAATGAAATTTTATGAAATTTTAGACAACACAAAATATTGAACTCCATGTGGATTGTGTCATTCTGCCATATATTTCCTATTCTTTCTTTTATATACATACCTTGGTTAGGACGAGTTTTATTTTTATTCTCTTTCCTTGTTGCGTTTATTTACACTTGACAAAGGCCTTGCATATCGAAATATTTGGTCGTCCTCTGCCTCTTGTGTTTTTCGTATTTTTATGACTTGATGTTTGTTGTTTCTAAATTCTAAATTTGGTCGTTGTACCTCGGACTAAGACTCTTTGATTTTGTACTGTATATTTGATTTCTCTTGAAGGGTAAATTTTCAATATTTCAATTATTTAATGACATGTATTGTTTTGGCAAAGGGAACACCAAAATGGTAAATTATATCTTGAAACTCTGTTTTGGAGAATTAAAAGTTTAAAGATTGGTAAAAATTAATTTTATTTTGACGACCTACAGACAGTACAGTTACTCTTGTTCTTTATTTCTTCTTTTTCTGTAAATACTTATTTATGTAAACAATATGAACCTAACGAAATAAGCTTCTTACATTTTGCAATAGCTGACTTCCTGTTTCTGTAGCTGTTTCATATGGAAAACTATTATACTGCTCCTAAATAAAAGCGTACAAAATGACTTTTTAGTTAAGTGTAATGCATATATATCTACATATGAAAATATCTGTGAATTTAATCACAACATTATTTAATGTCACTCACATGTCTACAAATTGTATCTTGAAGGTAACAAACAGGATATTTAAGTTACATTGTAAATATATAGATGATTCATAACGAATCATAACATACGCATTTCAAGTGTTAAATCCATTTCAAACGATTTTTATAATGTTTTTTTATTGTTTTGTCACCCCACTGTCCCAGGTTAGGGGAGGGTTGAGCGCTCACCAATCGGTTTAACCCCGCCACATACTAATGTGCATGTCCCACGCCATGAACCTGTAGTCCTTTGGTTGTCGTTGTTTAATTATTCATTTATCGTTATATGTTCACCATTTTTGCATTAGATTAGGTCGATTGTCGTGCTTTATGTATAGTTCCACATTTTGCAGCTTCCATTATGGTATGGACTTTGGTTCATTGTTGAAGGCGGTAATGGGACCTGCAGAAGTTTAAATTCTACTGTCATTTGTTGGGTGGCTGTCTAATGGACAATCATGCCACATCTCCTATTTTTATGTTTCTTCATTTTTTAATTAACCTGCCAATGATTGATTGATTGATTGATTATTGCTTAACGCGGTATTTCAGCCATATCGTGGCGAGAACATAATAACATATACTAAAATTAAATCGAAATTAAAATAACCTGTATTAAAATTGTACCTTTGTTAATTTTCATATAAAAAATGCCTTAATGTGAAGATTAAACTTTAGAAAAACAATATCAAAGACGGAGCAAACAAAAGATTAATTCAAATAAGGCATCACAGAGAAAATCAAAATTCAACATAGTACACAAACAGAAATAACAAAAATGTAGCATACTACAAAAACATATTCAAAAGTTAAATTCTATATTAATCATATTATTATGTTAGCCTATATTTGCGAATATATACCAACAGCTTTTAAATACTTTAAAGTCCGTCGACAGCGAAGTTCGAAAATAAATCTTTAATGTCAGAGACTGTGCAGTTCCGACCGATACTGTCCGATTTATTTACTCAGTTAACAAGTTTGTCGACATTGACACGAGATACACTCAGGAGGGGCTCACCTTCCAGCCATTTATAAATAAGATATTTATAATGTCTTACAATAAACACATTAGTTATACCTTGTATGACAACAGGTTTTAAAAAGCATAACATTATAGTTAAAAAGTAATTGATGAATAATAAGATATGTTGTCGTTTACAAACAGTGTGAGCTTTTTATGATGAGATGAAGTATACTAAAAGTAGGACAAACAAGGAAACATTTATATTATTATAATATCCCGTATTAAAATACAAATTGAATATACAGAGTTTTTCACAAGGGTCGTAGCCCAAATTGTCTAAAGGTACATTTTACCTAAGTAGACATTTATTTCCCAGAATGTCTAATCACAAATTGAGGGTAATTCCCATAATATCTAAAGGAAAAAAATCCCAAAATGTCTACTTTTTGTACAAATTATATATTTGTTTTTAGTTTTTGACATTATCTAATTGGTAAAATAATAAGATCAGTATATTTTTCTGTATAATTTCTATACGTAACTATTGAGCATTTACTTGTAGCCATTGTGCAGAAACGCTCTGCTTAATGGATGGGACATTTGATGTTTGATGTTCTGCTTTAATACAACAGTCTATTTTTTTTTTTTTTTTTTTTTTTTTGTGGGGGGGGGGTTGTATAATTTAATTTGTTTTCAGCTTTTCCTATTGTTTTCATAGTAAGAAGCCAATAAAGTATTTGAGTAATTCGTGAAGTTATGAATGGTCTTTCAAAACTAAAGTGGTAAATTCTTTGCATTTAGAAGATTGTTATGGTTTCTACAATTAATAACGTTTAATTAACAGAAAAAGGAACGATTAATTATTCACTCAACATGGAAAGAATCAGCTTGTATCAGTTATGTCTTCATAACTTCATGATTAACTCAAATACACTATTTGTTTCTTACTGTGAAAACAATAAGATGAAAGATCATATTAAGGGTGCATCAAGTCTTTGTCAGCAAGGGAAAATGATGGCAAATTGTCTAACACCAGAAAACACATATATACATGTAAATTTAGAATGTAGAATGTCTCACAATTAGAAAATAAAGAAATCTTCTATTCATCAATTTACAAATAAAAACTATAGAGATTTCATTATTTACCAAAGAAATAATGTCAAAAATCCAAAACAAATATATGAATCGTACAAAAGGTAGACATTATTGGAAAATAAAATATTTATATTAATTCAGGTTAAAAATTTACGAAAAACATTTTTTTTAAATATTTATATCAATTCAAGTTTAAGGTTTACTTTTACACATTTTACTATTAGACATCTTGGTCAACAATCTTGTTCAATCCAACACTTTATTACTTGTTTGCACACCAATATTCCCTTTATCTATGTTTTCAGACATATTAAAGTATCAAAATATATTAAAAAATAAAAGATGCACGTGCAAATTAAGAAATCAACTTAAAAACCTTATAAAAACAAACAAATTGTAATTATGTTTTGCTAGATTAAAACAAAATATTTAGAAAAAAATCTTATTTTCAATAAATATTGCATTTTATTCTTTTATTACTGTTTTTCCCTTTTCAGATATTTAGGGAATAATACTGGTTTTTTATTAGACATTCTGGGCAAAATTTCATTAGACATTATGGGATTGGACATTTTGGGAACACACCTCCACAAGGCATGCAAAACGGCAAGATGCCCCTTGTGACGACCCCTAAAAAATAAAAAGAATTAGCAAGTATACGTGCAAAACATGCCAGAAATATGACAAATATAGAAATTTATTTACTAACAGAAATCGGTTTTCTGGAAAAAAAATCAAATTTCTTCGAGGGGAAACAAAATTTTAAAGGTAAAAGAATCTTCATTTATCCCACTCATATATGAAACGTTTTATTTAGTAAAGTCATGCCGTGAAAAAAAAATAACCAAGCATCTTGCGAAACGGTCCTAAAGACAAGAACTTCATTTGAAAATGTGATAAATTAACTTAATGGTGATAGAAAGACACGATGTTGTTATTTCTCGAACAATCATTTAACGACAATGTCCTATATTGAATTACAGTTGAATATAATAACTTATATTTTATGATTAACTTTATACCATAGTTTTTTTAAATAATTTAAAGCATCGTTTACTCGTCCATTCGTGAATCATTCGTGCAAATCACATGAATTAATATATAAAAGCTACATGTGTAGGATACAAATACATGTAGTTCCAAGTTAGAAAAGAATCAGTACGTAGTCTTGCAAATATTGTAGCTGCAGTGCACTAAGAAATTTTTGCAGGAACCCAAAAGCTAAGGCGGAAAACACAAGTCGATTGCAGTTTACGTTACGGCTTCTGAAACCAGGCATTACACTGCTTGTATGAAATAACAATAATAATAACCCCGCCACATACTAATGTGCCTGTCCCACGCCAGGAACCTGTAGTCCAGTGGTTGTCGTTGTTTAATAAGTCATTTATTGTTATATGCTCACCATGTTTGCATTAGATTAGGTCGAATGTCGTGTTATATGTATAGTTTCACATATTGTATTTCGGGGCCTTTTACAGCTTCAGTTATGGTATGGACTCTGGTTAATTTTTGAAGACCGTAATGGGACCTGCAGAAGTTTAAATTCTACTCTCATTTGGTGGGTGGCTGTATTTTTATAGAACTACACACTCCTCTTAATTATTACAAATGTAAATGCATTTGTAGATAAAGGATATCTCATCCATCGTTCTATGGATACGTTACTTATAAAGCAATGATAATGTAAACTGTTGGAAGTTGTTGCCATAAAATAAATCTTGTCTTTATAACAAGAAGATATTGCCTTTCCAAGAACACAATGGAAATCTGGCGCGTCATTGATATGGTTAAGACGTCATTTCAGAGGACGCTGAGATTGAGCAATGCGTTTTACGGAGACGGAAGTTGATTTTTTTCAATCGGTCCATTGATACTCGTACTACCTGAAATCTATATTTTGGCATTGCAATACAACATTAAAGTAATCGCCTCGTCTTTTTCTAAAGCAAAATACAAAATTCGCAATGTTGAATAATTATGGAGAATTTAGGTATGCTATAAGTAAATTTTAAAGAGTATCCTCTGATTAGTAGCATTAAAACCAAAACATAGGAAGTCCAAGATCCAAAGACAGCAAAAAAAGCACTCAAATCCAATCAAATCGAAATGGGAAGCCCAATTTGACGTCTTGGACATCTACTAAGTGCAATACTTTTCTATGCCTTTCCGTTTTTTTCAGTGCTTTAGAATTTTAACAAATGCAGTACATTTCTGTAAAACATATGGTTTGATAAATTTCATGTCAGAAACGTCTGACAACTGGGCTAGTAAATACCATCGAGGACATGATCCCCAGCAGAAACATCGACCCAGTGATACAAAATTACAATTGTTGAAAAAATAGGGAGAATTTAGGTATACTATATTTACATTTCACGGAGTAGAAGTCATTTTACTTGTTTTGTTTTTATCACATGTCAACATCAACAAGTTATATATTATTATGTCTTGTAAGTATAATTCTCTTGTTTAGAGGTTTGAGTTAGTGATCATAAATTGAAAAACAAACATCTTGTGCATGCTGTCAGTAACCAAAAGCAATTTCTTTCTAAGTTTTGGTTATTGACGATATAAAAATCGGATCCAGTGGTGTAATTTCAATGAAAATCTTACATTAAATGGCTTCATAAAAAAGAAAAGTATTTTTTTAGTAAAATGACAAATGACGAGACTTTTGGCCAAATGTCTCTGTTACAGCATTCCTCAAACTTGATGCCTAGATAGAATTTTAGCCATCGTGGCCGGTTGGGATATAGAAAAAGGCCGTTCAGTTCTCCGCCTGCCAGTGAAACCCTGATAAAGGGGAGTCCGTTGTCTGAGCGGGATGTATAAATACGCGAACACCTCTTCCAACAGGAAGTGCCGGGAATATAAAAGACACTAGGTATCTATGTCATGGAGGCACTGGTTCTCCACAAGGGGCGTCCCTAGATGTAGAGACGTATTAATTCATAACCGGACCCCGGAGAAAGACGTTTAAGGCGTTTGTATTACATGTGTATGAAGAAAATACCACGTTCTATGCACGTTTAAACTCCTTGCAACGGACGGCTCATTGGTGGTCATTATGTGGCTAGTTGCAAGGCTACATTTTAATTTTTATTTTTTTTTATATTTTTAATTAATTTTTAATATTCTGACCTTTGACTTTAGCGTACAGTTTCACTTACCAGTGTTCTATTTATATATTGATCCGTACTAAAATTTCGTTTAGTGGGCCGAAAAATTGAGCTTGTTTTATGAGAGAAATATAGGGGAACTTCGTTTGATTCTAGACGGTTTTTCATATAGTCATAATCACATGTTTTAAAGAAATACGATTCATTTTTCAGATGTAGTTGGAAAAAAGTCATGTACATGAAGAGCTACAGTAACCCCAGAATCAGAAGAAAAGTTTAAAATCGTATTATAATGAATAATACATTTTATTGAAGATAAAATAATTTTTGGATGCAAGTTACCATAGTATTGATTTCTGTTATTAAGCCTGGATTAGATGACATTGTTCAGTGGGGAAGTTTCTGATAAAAAAAATGCATCCCAATTATGGGTAGCATAGGGTCATTATCAGTATACCCACTGCGTTGTCAGGGTCTTGCATCAATATGATTGGTCAATTTGCAGACTAGACCTACGGTTATCAACTTACACAGCGTATGCAACGCATCGATGGGTTCATGCTATTTTAGTATTATCTTATGTTACAAAAGGGTTATAATTAACGTCTTTTTGTATAACAAAAAGATTTCTGATCATATTGTAGAAACAAACACATATACATGTATGTTGAACCTGATTCTTGATTTCCACCGATCATATGGCCTTTTATTCCAGAACTAGATTGTAAGCGCACGAAAAATGGACCGGAATCCTTCTATACTCACTTTAATTGACAATTCATCATTCTTTTATCTTGCTCATTGACGTTATCTTAAAAACGTACACCGAAATATGATCATAAAGAATATAGCCGTTGTTCGAAGATTGAGCGCGAAAAACTCAATTCGAAAAATAACAGAATGAGGACATAAAAAGTGGTTTTTATAAGATGTTTTGGGTACATTTACAAGTATACAGATATGAATTGAGGACCTAGTGTTAAAACTTTTGTATCTAATTTTGGTTTAGTGCATCTAATAAGTATTAAGACAATGTATATTTTATAGAAATATCTTGCTCCATCACATATGCGGAGCAAGGGGCAACGGGAGAAATCCTGGCAAACGAAATTAAAGGTATAACATATACTAATAAAAATATCTAATTAAAAAGAAAAATTTCGGAAAAAGCCTTCTTTTCTTACGGAGAAGTCACAATAAACTGCGGAAATGCAATGCACCGTACGTTTGTCACAAAAGTGCTGACAGAACGAAAGAGATTAAAAAACACCTTTAAACATAAAACATATTTGTATTTGTCAGTTTTAATATCTCTGACCCTAATATTCAGAATTAAAGTATATTTTTAAGAATATGATGGATACTTACCTGCATATAAGTTATACCAACGCCATCTTTTATATTTTTCAATTCAGCTGACAGTAGAGCACCATCTAATGATTCTGTAGCTCCGTAATCATTTAGTCCAATCAAAAACGTTATCACAAAAAGAAGCATGTCGAGCTATGAATTTCTACAGTAAACAGTCATCTGAAGTTCCACTTCCTGGTGAGCAGAAAATTAGGACGTCTTTAAATAAATTCCATAATATGATCAGACACGTGCATGTAATAAAACAACATTTCCACCAATATTCTATTAATGTTTGGTTGTTTTTATTTTGCGTTCTCTATAATACTCTTCCTGAATGACACATTCGTTGAAATTAAAACTGTCAAGTAGACTTTAATATATTCTGTATTTTATGACTTGTAATCTTAAAGAATAAGAATCATATCAGCATTCATGTACCTGATGAAGCTGAATTCGCAAAAATCACTTTGTATGTTATTTCAATGTCCCTGACCAATCCTTGGAAAACCATAGAAGAATTACGTAATATTTTTTTAAGTTTAAACAATTGTCAGTATTACAAATACATTATTGGAATAAAAATAACACTTTGAACACTACTACTATAAAAGAGCAAGTTCGTTGACATTGGTGAAATATGAGAAGTCCTTTCAGACGTCAGTTGAAATTTTAACTCTTTTAATACAGGTATTGTGTTTTATTTGTTCAAACAGGTGGTGCGTGAATTCTTACAATTTTCAGTATAAAATATCTGATGGATAACAGCGTAAAAACTATTTACATAAACCGGAAATAAAAACGGAAATTGCCACTTACTATCGGTGCCATCTAAGCACTGGAACAATCAACGATTTGTTACATATGAAACTGTAAGACATGGGGTCAATGTCAGAGAGACTGCACCCCAACCACGAGAAAAACTCAGGAATTACAAATCTAGAGGTTTCCACAAGGCCAACACACAAGGGCGGAGTAACAATCCTTGTAAAAAGCTCTAAATTGCCACAATTAAAAAAATCTGTATGCGTAAAATAATACTGTTCTTACGTTAATATTATCAGAATATACATGTACATATAACAAAACAATAAATACTAAGACAAACCAATTGCCACAATTCCTTACTTGGGAAAGGCACATGAGACATGTGGTGGGGTAAAACTAGTTTGTTGGGATCCCACCCCCTCCCCATCCTCAACAAGTGATAAAAGGGAAAAAAATCAAAGAAAACAAAGGCAGTAACAGACGAACTATAAAAAATCAAACAAAAAAAACACCCATCAGACTAGAGAGTACATTAATTACAATAGATGCGATGATTGTACATGTCGATTATATCGTCATATCATAGAAAACCATGATTGTCAAAATTTAAACCATACGCAGATGTTGCCGAAGACACAGGTGCAGGACGCGTAATAAAAATATACTTAATATACTACAATCACAGGTGCAGGACGCGTAATAAAAATATACTTAATATACTACATACACTAACGTCGTATATTTAGTATATTTTT
>JARWCS010155636.1:0-14410 GCA_034783895.1 Geukensia demissa | reverse complement strand
TGTTCATTCTATAACAGAGCCAAATAATGTACAAGTTCATACGTCAGTTTCACAAAATGTCGTAAGCGTAATTTTTATCGTAAATTATGATGACAAAATGAGTTTTCTTTAAAGTTTATACACTTATGATCAATCTTAGACTTACGAATTTTTGTGAAAACAATCGCAGGTCTCTTGTATGAAGTAAGAATTGCACACTTATGATCCCCTTATTTGGACTTATTTGCATCAATTTCAAAATTCTGTAGCCTTATTGCACATCTATATACCATATTCAACCATTCTATAACAATACCCCAGAGCCAAAAACAATAGAAAGAGTTTGTCGTAATGAACATGTGACAGATGGATATAAGAACAATGACAGTGTCCCATGTATGGACTGACATTTGAAAAGGGAGACAAAGTTTACCTACATTACTTTAAGATTATAAAATATTCACAAAGACAAAGATTTTAATGCTACTTTTAAATAATTTTGATGGATTCCCCAAACAAGACAATGCATACTGCATTTTATTTAGACTACATTTTTAGTATGTAAAGGTTATTTTAAGGTTGTTGTCCTTATTTTAACATTCCATCACATACATTTGTCTAATGTAACACCATACAAATATGTCAAATATGTATTGTCGTTTTGTATTTTATCTTATACAATGAATGTCCTGCCATTCAGTATCATATGTCATATGCTCATTCACCCTATCACAGAGAAAACTTTACAAATGTCTTGACATTTTAACTCTTTCTGAACTGCATTTAAAAAGCGAGTCCCTCCAACCTCTTAGTCAAGTGTTTCAGTTCAGATTTCATTCAGTTTTACACCTCCTCCAGTTTAACATGGAGGTCATATTTTCAAATAGGTATTATCAGATTTCCTTTTTTTTTTTTAACTTGAACAGGTATTCATATAAAACAAGTTTTGAAAGAATGAGTTTATTTTAAGATAGATTCTATATTATTATTTGACATTTATAATAATAAACATATACACACAAATGTATCTTACAATGATAGAAATATTTTAGTAAAACGTAGAAGAACTCTTCCAGGTATGAGGTCGCATATATTCATGAAGGAAGCCTCCCTCACATTATAACATGCCTAAATATGTAAATTAATGCTTACTTATCAAGCAATATTGCCTAAGGTAATGGTTATTAATTCACAATGCAAATTTAATATGTAGGTTTTCTTGTCAAAAAATGTGAATTACTGAAAATTAAGAATCTCTTATGGTGAAAAATCCAAAAGGTGGAAATAAGGAATAATTTTAACTCAAATTGTGATTTACATGCTATTATAATTTTATATTATCAGCAATCAAAGATTTTCAATGATAAATGCATATGTTTATTTCTGATTTATAGTAGACACATTTCTTACTTGTGAAAGAAAATTATCACAAGGTACTTCATTGAAAAAAGGGCAAATTACGGTTTTCAGATTTTTTTCAACAAATAATAATTAGATTGCAAAATTAAAAAAAACACATTTTTGTGAGGATTTTTTAATTTGTTTAAAATGTGAGAAATTTAGTGCATATATTTTTAAAATTATTTTTAAAACTTCTCTTAGGGGAAACAGATGATGTACAACAACCCGGTAAGAAAGAGAAGTTTGTTACTATGTGGCTTTATGTTGAGTTTGTTACAAGTTTTCTCACATTTCAAAGTTACTAAAAACTTCAAATAAACTGTTAAATTCCACACTATTGTACAAGGGATTTTTTTGTTTAAATCAACACTGATAAATGCAGACATTTTTCACCTTTATCACAAGGGGAGATTTCGTTTTTATGTATCACATTACTCACAGCAATATCACATTGGTATGAAAGATAATGGTAAACACATCTGCATAACTAACAAAAGAAAATGGTATATAATACACATTCCTATAGAAATATTTGTTTTACCAAGTTGAATTGTGAAGAAAGTTTGCCTACGATAGTAAAATGTTTTGTGGGTGTTTTATATATATATTGTGGACAATGATCTGTTGTTGAGAATACAATGGAAAGATTGCTGTTTGTTTTGTCTTGTTTGAGAAAAATTGGGTTTTTTTGTTGTTGATAAATACTGTTGCATGACATGAGGTCATAATTGGAATATTTGCTGCCAAAATTATGAAAAACTTTGATTATACATGTCATTTAAATATTTCGGTTTTAAAGGAACTGCCATTATTTATGTAAATGTGAAAGTTTGACAGTTTTTTTGCTGTGTGTTTCAAATATATTATATTTGTCATAGGCAGTTTCAATATTTTGCATTGATAAACTGTAAGTGAAAAAATTTCACCTCTTTGAAACCCATTGGCTCATTAATTACTTATTTTAAGAATAATGATATGGCATTTTATATTTGTTTGTGGAATTCATGATTCTAACTGCAGTATTTTTAATTGCTCTTTGTTTAATGAATTAAGTAAGAGATTCTCATGTGCACTTTCGTCATTAACAGTTTCAGTGTAAAACCATCATTCCATCATACTTCATCATTTCATATGTCATTCAGATCAGAAATCATCATATGATATTACTTGTTTTTCCCAGGATCCTTCAATATTAATTTTATTTTTGTGGAGTTGAATTTTCCAATGATTTTTGTGTATGATTTGTTGTTTATTGAGCACAGAATGTGATTTCATTGAAACTTTCAGATTATAAACTCAGATTTGATACAATAAAGGGGCCATTTAGAACTAAAGTCTAATGTTATTTTTCATATCAGAAAAGTTTATAAATTTCCTCGTATTATTAAAGCTGCGATAAACACCCAGTCTTTTCAATTTCGTTTGAAATCTTTAAGCACCCCCTCAAATCCACGGTAATGCAAAGCTTCATGAGATCAAAGAACAGAAAAATTCTTTATGAAAAACACACAATTTGATACCAAGAGACATTTGGTTTAGAGGAGGGAAACTAGAACTCTTCATTTTGGGTTATTCTAAGCAACAGAAACATAAAATATTACGATCAAGACCTCATAGAATTCCAGATTTTGCAGATTCTTATAAGCACACCCTCTTTTGAAATTTTTACCTGCCCTGGGCACTTAATACGAAGAATACGCTAATCACATTCTGTAACTGATATGTTTTATCCATAATTATACTAACACCATGTTGTTGGATGATTCGATTTATTTACAGAATTACAAGATATAACCGTGCTCATGGATTGTATGTTCAATCAAGCAGGTTGTTTATTTTTTGTTTGTCCCTTCTCTTTTTGTTGTTGAATGTAATCCCTTCCTTGCATGTGGCTCATGGATTTGCAAATACACCTTTTTTTTACAATATTGTACCTGCAACGTATTAGAACAACCAATGAGAATATACTGTTGTGTCTCACTTACCAGTAAAACTGAAATGCTGGAATTTATCAATGGCTTAAAAATGCATCTCTATCTAAAATAGAGGCATTTCTGTTTTAACATTATCGGGTGAAATTAACTTAATTTCCTTTACACTTTACTGCATTTACAATCACTTCAGAGTATAAGGTCATTGAAAGAACCATGTATCAGAGACAAATTGTTTTTTATCTGTAGTTGGTGCAAATATCAGCTATATTATGACATTGCAAGGATTTGTTTTTTGTTTTGTGACACAAAAATTCAGGAAAATGCAACAATAAAAAAGGCATCTTTATTTAAAATTATTTGGTTTTCTAGAGTTCCACAGGAATTAAGGGCATATCCAGTGGGAGAAAAAAGGGCTTGGGGCAGCGGTTATAAGCTTAGGTACAAATGTTGACCACTGTTTGGAGCAAAAACATTGTTTAGAGCCACAATTTTGGTTATATTTGGCATTTCAAAGTTTGAAGTGACCTATTTAAACACGAGAAAGTGATTTTAGCCTTTGTTAGATTGATTTTTGTAGTCTAGGTCATTTTAACTACCTTCAGTTTAAATTCTAAATAAATTGGAAACAAAATTATCAGTTTTGGATTGCAAAATAAGGTATCATACAATGTACATTACATTCACAACAATTGGCAAAACTCTTTTCTTTTGTGTACAAATATTTTGTTACAAAATTTTATCAGGATTTAGAATCTCTTATCAGATGTTTGCTTTGAATTTATTTCATTAAACTTTGCCATTTGAATAGCAGAAATATAGAACAATACAAAAGCTTGCAGTGACATACTTCTCTATCAAGTTTTGAAATAAACTGCATAAAGGTAATACAAGTTTGAATATTATTGCCAAATTGAATTTTTCATTGAGAATGAAGCTCATCTAAAACTCAAAAGTTGAGCAGTTATGGAATATTGTGGAAATTATTAACATGTACTAAGAATTTTCATGATATTATTTGATACAAAATTATTTAAAAAAAAACAAAATGAAAACAACTGAGTTGCAAATATTCCAACTTTGCTTTCAGTTTTAATGTCAGAAAATGTTTTCTTGAACTGTTAATTAGATCACAAAGAAACTGGATAGACAATTATTTTACCTATGTCCATTGTTGTATAGTCCCGGTCTGGGACAGCTTTTGTCCACGTCATTCTTCATTCACTTCTGGGTCAATTTTTGGTCAGGACCTGAATGGCTTTGGTCTATATTTTCCTATACAGAGTGATTTTGTCCCTGATTTGTATTATGCAAAAAAAGGGTGAACTGGACTCACATGTTTGATAAGCTCTGTCAGTTACCGGGTACTTACCCGAGGTCAGTGTTCTCCAGTCTTCCTCCACGGATAAAACTGACCATTGTGATAAGATTGAAATAATGTTAAAAAAGTGTTTAACTCCAAACAAACAGATTTGGTCTGATGAGGATGAGGTTAACATAAGTTAAATTGTGAGCAGTAAGGAAGGGTTCATCAGGGCTTTATTTGAGCTGAAAAGCCATTAAAGTTAAAGAAATGCATACAATATCTATATGAAATAGGCCTCCTTGCCCAACTTGGCTAGTCTGACAGCATCTCTGGTACAGCAAAAATTTTTACCTAACAAGTTAACTGCTTTTAATGTTAGGTTCAACTATTAGTACATATCAGTTAACTTGTGACAGGAAAACTACTGTGCTATACCTTTCCATATAATTTCGCTAATGAATTTTTAACAATTTAAGTAATTGTATTGACTAATATGCTTTGTAATAGCCACTAAATGGTCTATAAAACATACAAGGCTTAATTTAGAACACTTTCAGAGATACTATTTCATTCTAATATGATCCCAAAATCACATGTTTGTTTTACCTACTTAATATTTTATGTCTGCTTATTTTAAAATCATATATTTATGCATTTTATGTTATAAATATTGAAATATGATTGCATGGCCCTGAAATATTTTATAAAAAATGGACACTTTTTGTAGTGTTTATGACAATTTATGGTGTCAAGTTATGTGCTTTGCATTTTTAATTCTGCTTTTTTTAAAAGATTAGGTATGGAATATGATTTAAATTTTAATTCAACACAGAATTTGCATACAATCAAGTTTGGTAGAGAGAAACTTGTTATGAAGATTAAATAACTGAGAGAATTTTTTTTAAATGTGTAGTCAAACCTGTATTAGGAGGCCACCTTGGGTTAAAGAAAAATTGACCTTATAAGACAATTGAACTCTTAATTTTTGTCCTTTCAAAATAGAATGTGAAAATGGGGATTTAAAAAAATTACCTTTTAACTTAGGTGACAGTTCTATTGGGGTGTCTTTTAAGTCAGGTTTAAAATGATTATTACCTCCCATATTATTGTGTGTTTCATATTACATCACAATATTTACAAGCTATTTTAACTACATTTGTAATTATGAATTCATTTGGACATTGCTGCCATTGTACTACGCTTAAAGGGGAACTTGGTATAGATTGAGTGAATGCTCATGCTGAAAAATTTGATTTGCATAAGAACTATTAAGGGATTGTTCAGTAAACTAATTTCACTTTATTACATGATTTAATTTACATCATTCGATGTTCACAGTCCTATATATGGTGTCTGTATGTTGTCATGTATTACGTCAGTATGTGGTAAGAATGTCATCCTATCATCATTTCCCTGTCTGTATGTAGATAGATCTCAAGTCAAGCACAGTGTCGGAATGTTTCAAATCATTTATACATTTACTTGCAATTAAATGATGGTTTAACCAGGGATTCATATACATTTCTTTAAAGTATACTTAGGAAATGCATGCATTTTTAATTCTCCAAAATATATTTGTTGCATTCTAACGCATCCATGTAAAGAAAAGCTATGTCATACAGAAAAAATTTTGTCACATAAAATACTCATTAGTAGAATATGTGTCTGTATGGACATAAGAAGGAAAGTTAATATAATATAGGTTTCTTCCTAATATCACTTTAAATCTTTAAGATACAGCATTTTGGACTTTTATAATGTATGTGCATGTGTTGCTGTGTGTCTAATTGTTCTATTATTTTATTTTTAATGCTGTCTCAGTGAGTGAACTGTTTGGTGAGAATTTTTAGTTACCATTATTTTGTCTTGTGTCTCCCTATATCCTTTGTATGTGAATGTATGAATGTTACACTTCAAGTCATTGTAAATGTGTACTTGGCATTGCAAACAATTTGATCATTTTGGTATATGTACTAAGTCTAGGAAAAGTTTAGACATTGGGTAATTAACAAATCATACCATATGTAGAAACATTTTTTTAGAATTAAAAAACCTTTCTGAAGCATCATTTGGTGGTAGTTTAACTACCGGCTTAGAGCAATACTGATTGCCATTACCAGAATTTGTTTAAGGGGTTATGATTACTAGCATGCTTTTAAATTAAGAATTTGATTTTTTTAAAGTATCTAATAGTCATCAGCTGAAAACCATTATTTATTTAAAGATTGGATTTTTATAACAAGAGCATGATACACCTCTCAAAATTAACTTTTGCATGACTTTCAAGTGAATCTCGGATTCACTGCTTACCAAATTAGCCAAAGCAACTTTCAAAAACCCTTACAATAACACTTATTTGACAGCTACAAGCTTTTAGCTAGCTGAGCTATTGCAGTCACTTTGCATCCATCAACCCTCTGTCATCCCACAACACTTACTTAAAGATCTTCTCAGAAACCAATTTCCTGATTAGAACCATACTTTTGTGAAATGGTCCTTGGCTTAGCCTATACTAAAATTTATCAGAGATTCCATCCTGCCAAAAAGAAGGCTATTGTTGCAAAAAAATTTAAAATAAACTGATAAACTCTTTCAAAAAGCTACTCTGAAACCATATAGCCAGTTGCAGTGAAATTTTAGTGTCATTTAGGCTGTCCCCTATTAAAATTGTATTGGCATCCCAACAATGATGGCCAGTATAGCCAAATTTACCATTAACTTAACATTAGGCATTGTGGAAAATTCACTTAGAAATTTTGATGTCTGAAACTGCCTGGCTAATAAAACCAAACTTTATTGGAATTGTCTTAAGATGACCCACCCTTAGAATCTATATCTGGCATCTGCACTGACCAACCAAACTGGATGCTGCAGCCTAACTATGTTTAACATTGGACCCACTGATAAATATTATAAGATATTATTTTTAACAAGAAAGATATTTGTCTTTAATCACCGTATTTTGTTGGAATGATCATTTACAAAACATTTTTCAGCATTCCTGCCAACCAAACAAAAACAGGCCCTGTATGGTCTTCAATCAAGAAATGTGAAAAGGGGTTTATACCATAGACTAATGGAGCCTTTGTTCCATTACATGCCAGTTTAAACAAGTAATAACATTAGCCTATGGCATAAAGGCATGAATTTAAAGTTTGTCTTTGGTCATGATCACCTTTGCTCACCTGAGCTTATTGCCAACACTTTTCATCATCAGCTTTTCTTTTTAAACTGTACCTGTTGATCACAGAATCCTTACAATTGAGGAAAATTTCTGGTTTTTATTGGGTTTGCTCATAAAAATATTTTTTAGATGGGCCATAAATCTCTGTGGGCCTCTGGATTGTTAACTCCACAAGTAACCAAAATAAAATTAGTAGAACCCTATGTTGAACTTAGACAATTAGGTATCCAAATGAATTTACAGAGCCTGAGACTTAATCTGAATTTAGTTTCATTTGCTCACATAATTTTAAGTTTACTTACTGACCAACCCGTTGCCTTAGATACAGCATGTTGGCCAGTATATATCAAATGGAAAATTGTTGAATCACATTAATTTGTCTGTATTTTTGATGATGTAAGTCACAGTCGTATATGCCTCGAAAATATCAATATTAGTGTATTTATTAGTACTTTTGAATAAGAACTGAATATTGCTATGATTACATCACAGACACCCAATTTGATTGATGGTTTATTTATATTAATTCATCTGGCTGTAAAATGGTTCGATTTAATTTGAAATGATTACTGTAAGCATGTTAGATTGGGTAACTGTTGTGTCTTGTGTAAGCCATTGTTGTACCTCCTGTCTGGGTTTATGGGAAAGTATTCTGATCTGTATTGATGGCATAAATCAGCCTTAATCCTGATAAATTACAAAATGGTCCATAGATGTGTAAAAACCCTGATTTGTTGACAAATTCACCCTAATAAGTTCTCATGGCATTCAAAAATTAGAGCAATTAGAATCTGCAAAATTGGGGATATTGTCAAGTGGTATGTCTTATATAGTTAACTATATTGTGTTTGAAAATTTTCCAGCAGCATCTGACAATTTGATGGTTGAAAATTGAGTTTACTGACTGCATCTTAGCAGTGCCAGTAAATGAATATTTGCAATCATCAAATTAAAACTGATGTTGACAGATCTTCATTTACAATACATTTCCTACATTCTAATAAACACTAAAAAATTATGTTCAACTTAAACATTTTAAGATATGAAATTAATGTCTGCACTTGTGCAATTTATGGAATTAATGTCTGCACTTGTGCAATTTAATAGTTGCATGGCATCAACTTGGATTTGAAGCCACGAAAATTTGAATGTCGTCCAATCAAAATCAACCTTACAAACAATGTTGCATAAGAATTAAGAATTGACTGAAATAAAAGATTCTAGTTTACCTCTCCTATATGAAATGTCTCCTAATATTAAATTGCTGATTTCTCTTAAAAATTTGTGTTCTTCAGTGATGTAGAATTTATTCAATACATAGATAGCTCACTAGAGAATTATTTTACAATTGCTACTGTTATTTTAAACTTTGAAATAAATTTTTGACTGTTATGTGATGAAATGAAACTTAGAAGCTAGAGGACGCTTTACCAGTTTAGAAACAAAGCACTTATTGGGTCATGGGAACTTATATGGCAAATACTGTATGATTAACAATTGTGTTTTATTAAAGAATACTAAGAAATCTGATAGAATTTGAATTCTAAGCCGGTTTACTTGAACTTACTTTAAAAATGGTCTTATTACGGAGGAAAATTTAAAGATATCACAGTGGTTTCAATAGATTTTTAAGTAGGAGGCTAAATATAAAAAGTAGGTGGCTACTCTGTGCGGCATCGAAACGGATCATACAATATTTTCCTAGTTAATTATCTAAATTTACTTTATTCTTGTAATTTTACTATGATTTTTTTTTTTGGCTACTTTGAAAGTAGCCGGCGAACTCCCAACTGGTAGACGTTGATTTTTGCCGGCTACCGGCTTGATATCAGATTTATTTGCTTGAAGCATTAAGCTTAAAAAAATTGCTTGCAAATAACAGAAATTAAATACTCTTGAAAATAACTTACTACATGATATTAACTTGGTGGAAAAAATTGTGCATGAATTAAACTTTATTTTTTAATATATTTATTTAGACCCATATCTTACACTCCTTTCCCATATTTTTTCATTTCATTTATTACCATTAGTTTATAACTTATCATTTCATTCATAAAGCAAAGTCCATTCATTGTTATCGTTCATAAAATAAAATAAGCATATCAAGCACGACTGATCATGATTTGGTGTTGTTGGTCCAATCTTGTAGATATAGTAAATGATTTTTGAGTGTTTATAAACTTATCAAGAATGCTGTATAAATAAAAGTGTTAATTATATGTATTATATTTTCAGAATCTAACGCTTACCACCCTACTTATGAATTTCCTGAAGTCAAACCGGAACCAAAACCTAAAGAAGGTACTGTCAGAGATTCTCTATAGACAAGTTTCAGAGGTGTCATGGTTTCAATAGACAGAATATTTATATTTGTATGATTGGGGTTAAAAGGACTTGATGTGGATTGGGATTTTTTATCATGCCAGATAGAGTATAGGTCTTGTGTGTGTGTGTGTGCATGCGTGCGTGCGTACCTGCATGGTGTGTGCATGCGTGTGTGTAACACATGCAGAACTAGAATTGAATTTTTGTCTCATCTGGTCAAACAGAAGCACAAATAAATCTGATATTTTTTTAAATAATTTTCACAAGAAACTAAAAATCTCTGAAAATGTGTTAACATAGGTAGTTAATGAGCTTTTACAATACATCTTATTGTGCATATACAAGAAATGAAACCTTATCAACAAAATGAACGTTCTTCCAATTTAATAATAGTGAATCATTAGGGATTTTACATGCCATAGGTTTTTATAAAATAAGTTTTTAGCTTTTCTGATTTAGTGGTTTTGAAAATAGCCTTCTTGTGTCCTTAAGTTTTAACTGTAATGTTTATTGCTCTTGAATGTCATAGATGATAAAATTATGAGACGTTTATATCCCGATAAAATCTTTAGTGTGATAATTATCTAATTAGATTAATTGATTAGAATATAATTAAAATTCTTGATTATTAAGGTATGATTTTTAATAGACATAGCAATACATTCTCACACATGAATATTTGTAATGGAATGCATGACCTTTGTGCAATTTTGACTTCTGCGTGATTTTTTTCT
This sequence comes from Geukensia demissa, assembly GCA_034783895.1. NCBI lineage: Eukaryota > Metazoa > Mollusca > Bivalvia > Mytilida > Mytilidae > Geukensia > Geukensia demissa. The sequence goes on along the minus strand of JARWCS010155636.1, from coordinate 3,547 downwards.
CTTTTTAAATAGTGATGTAAAAAAATATTTGTTACACAATACTTCAAAACTTATTTTGTGAAACTACATAATGAAAACATTCTATTATGTAATCAAAAGGTGAGTCATTAAATCTCCTGAGAAAAAAATTTCTGTTTGCGGCTTTTCATAAAAAATAAGATCTTACATGCTTTTGTACACATAACACCTCTCTCTAAAGAATTATTTAAATCGATCAGTGTTATGGAAGTTTGGTCAATTTTACATCAGTTTAAAAAGCTACATACAAAGTACGCCTTTGATTGATACACAATTATTGATAGAAGGAAATGAACCATTCGGACATTTTGTCATATTTTTATCTCATTTTACAATAGAAGTCATCCATGGGGTCATTATTGTAAGGGTTTGTTGCTAGTTTATCATTGTTCATGGCTAGGGATCTGTAAACAATATATTTGTAACATCTTATATTTGTCTGTCATTGTTTAGTAAATATGGACCATGTCAAAAAGGTTTTTAAATTCTTCCATTATTCTGTATATAGATAGACAATATTACTGTGTATGTATATAGAATCTTTGGTCACAAGAAAACATTAAAGAAAATTTGTTTAAATCTTCCATTAACATATTATGTAAACAGTGACAGGCTGTAGAAAGTCTAACCATGTTATGCTCATGTTTGTGTGTGTTTCATCTCTGATTTGACATTATTTTTTTAATTTTAACATTTTTCTGTACTTTATGAGTGCTTATTTTTGGGGGCATAAAATTTCAACAAAAACACTAAAATGTGATAATTTGTAAATTCAGGACTAATATTTCGTAAATTTTGGGGTGAAAATGAATATCCATATTTAGTCAGCCTTATTTTTTCATGTTTAAACCTAAAATAAGATAACTACTTTTACAGTATTTGAAGAAGTTTGAATAATGCACAGTCATGGTGACTAATAAGAGGAAAATTTTGTAATGTATTGACAAGTCTGTCAGAGATGAAGTTATTTCCCCTTTCCCACCATGCATGTTTGCAGCCTTATTGTGTGTTGTTACATCAAACATTTTATTTTAGATACCAAGAAACCTGTTGTTGAGGAAACAGTTACCAGTAAGTGATTCTCTACAGAATGTTAATCTGGCCACCAAAGGAGCACAATTGTTTTAATAAAGAATCTAGTTAGAAAAATGAATGATTTATCCATACTTTTTTCAATAATACTGTCGTCGAAAAGTTTGAATTGTTGGTTTCTTTGTAACAATTTTGCTTGAAAGAGACAATGAAAGGCAAACATGAACAATTTATGAAAATTCAAATTATACAAAGGGATGTACCTTCCTTTAGAACGGAGATTTTGTTCCAATAAAAATTCCATATTTAGCTAATTGAGACATATTTCTGCAAGTTAGATGATATATTATAAAGTATGTTTTGTTACTTTTTATGGATTTCTAATTTTATTTAGCAAATACAGAGCTTTAAAAAATCTTTCCAAATTTAGATATTTATCAAACTGAAAATTGTCTACATGAAAAAAAAATGAAGCGTGAGAATTTACAAGAAAGTTTTTCTTTGTTGGTAAAATGCATTAAAATATATCCCCAAAAATGTCTTAACAAAGGATTTCTTTCGATAAATGAATTCTTTGGTATTTAAAAGTTATATTTGTTTGAATATGCATGTCCCAAGACATATTTTAGGTCTTAAGGTAAAACAAGATTTTTTTTCCCCTCATAACACCTAATATGAAATTATTCTACATAATCACATGTAAATTAGAATCTTTATTCACTGTCATGTAAAATTTGTTGATTGCTGTCATACCACATAAATAGTTATATACTATCTGATCAGAAGGCTAGCTACTGGAAACATGTTCATCCCTCCCAGCTGTGAAAATGACATCAAATTTTATCTTAATGACTGGTCAATAACCTTGTCATCAGAAATAAAAAATACTTCATAAAGCTTGCTTGAAATATTTCCCTGCCCCCATTACAGTATTGTAGACAGTCCATAGCAATTTGCAAAGTAGAAATATAAAATGTGCATGATCTCCTCATACCATAATGACAGGTATCTCACATGGATAGTAAAATTGATAAAGGAAATTTTGTTTGTAGACTCAGACTAGAAAATAAATACAACAATTTTAATTCTGGGAAGACCCCTTAATTTATTGGAAAAGTATGAATGTCTCTTCTAAACAATCACTTGAATCTTGTCACTGATTCGCATGTTAAGCTGTTTTTGCCTGTACTGGAATCTGCTATGACTTTATCAGGAAATAGGAACTTGAAAAATGTTAAAATTTTCTTTAAAAATCTTGAATTTCATTTATTAAAAAAGTGTGGGATCCCTGAAAATGATTTAATAAAAAATAAAAGTCTGCATGTTATGTATCACCTACACTAAAATTTTGTTTGTCATTTCATTAATGTGAATCTTGCATTGGGACAGTTAATGTCACATTGTTTAAAAAATTTATCTCCAATATTAGATCTTGTATTTGCAGAAGAAAATCCATATAAACCCAGCTATGAACTTCCTTCTACATACAGAGAAGGTTCATCAAAGTTTCGAGTTAGTGAGAAAAATAAACAGAATGAACGACTGTCTTCTACACAAACAGAAAAAATAACAAAGTCAGACTTTGAACAAAGAAAGGAACAATTTACAGGCAAAAAAGGTATATCTGTCAGCAACGAGAACACCTGTATTTGTTGTATACTGTAAGCCAATTAGAGTTCTTATGGGATTTTAAATGAACAGTTTTGTATTGTTTTGTGCCAAATGAAAATCTTTGCCAGAATTAGCTGTATTAGCAAGCTGGTTGATTTGGTAAAATGAATGTTTTAATGTTAATGTATTTAAGACAATATTATGTTCGATCTGGCACCAATATGGCTAAAATATTGCAGATGTAATGTTAACACCAATCAATCAAGATTTAGTGTTTGTGGTTACCATTCAACTTAACCCTACCTTGTTTACCCAGACCATGAATTTTTTTCTATGCCTGACCAAAAACATGTTTGTCCTTTATTTAGAGTTCCAATTAAATTTTTAATGTGGCCATAGGCCACGTGGGCTTTGTCATCATTTTGCATCTGTTAACTGTTCATCAAAATATTTTCCTATGTTCTAGTCTGACATCACACATGGCTGCCTTGGAAATATTAATTTTTGAAATGTCATTATAGATCCATGGCCAACATGTGCTGTGCTTCTGAGCCTCTGTTTTTTTCTAAATTAAGGTGGCTCGAGGCTATTTATGTCTTATGAAAAAATCTCAAATTCTCTGATTTTCAACTTTCAGCTTAGTACATTTAATCATTGCAAAAAAACTGGGGGGTCACCGCTCATCTAAGCTTAAAACTGATCGTTGAAAATAGGGTGTTTTATGTAATATTTTACAAAGGAACAATAAGGAAATTAGGCTTTTCTCAAGTTAACACATTAAATATTACATAACCCTATATACAATTTTCTTCATACTTTCAATTTATCATCCCCTGACAAGGCCACAAAGGATGGCAATTTAAAAAGTTTATGTCACCGATGATTA
>JARWCS010155525.1:0-14411 GCA_034783895.1 Geukensia demissa | reverse complement strand
ACATAAAACACGACAATCGACCTAATCTAATGCAAAAATTGTGAACATATAACAATAAATGACTAATAAAACAACGAAGTAAACAATACGTTTTGAATATCATACCTGATCACGGGCACAGTTTTATGTTATTTTTCCCTTTTTAAATCTTGTTATATGTAAATCTTGAAAAATTCTTAAATCTGACAACTCTTTTTTTCTATTTACAATAATAAATAATTTACTCATCATTGTATCGCTGATACATGTATTATATATTTTTTCATTATGGGAAGAGGACATTTGTAAGTTGTTATACCTTCTGTGTAATTCTTTAGTGTATTCGCAATAAAACTATGTTTAGACTACTACACTCACAAATAGCAATGTACATTTACGTCATCAATAACAATAGTCGTCAAAACTTTTCTAAGTTTTATTCAAAACTTTTTACCCAGTCAACATCTAAATCTTGTACATCAATCTAGGAATTAAGACCATGAAGAATTCTGATGCGTATGACTAATTTTCCTCTTACATCTTTGACTTTTTTGCTTTTTATATTGTATCAAACTATAGTTTTATAATTGAGTCGGTGAGGGGACAAAACAAAGGAACATTAATGATATTAATGTGAGCAGTTTTTTTTATATCCTCCTATCACTTAAATTGACGAATTTCTGTTATCCTTTGAACAAAGTGACATAGACTTGGACAGCTGGGCACTTTCTCGATACGAATATATCTAAAAGAAGGAATATGAATATATGTCAGAAAGACACAATCCACATCTTTTCTGGTATGAAAAGTATAATTTCTCGCTAAGGTGTTGCCTTAAGTTCACAAGATTTATGTTATATGTATATTTCAAGCAGTAACATCTCATTAGTAGCATTAGAACTAAAACATTAGAAGTCGAAGATCCAAACATAGCAAAAAAATCACTCAAACACAAACAAATCGAAATGAGAAGTCTAATCCAACGGCAAGGGCAACTAATAAGTTTATTACGTTTCGACGCCTTCTCGTATTTTCGTTGTTTTAGAATTTTAACAAATGCAGCATATTTCTGTAAAACATGGATTTTCCCCCAAGGCCTATATTTGTACATCAAATTTCTGTAATAATTAAAATTTAAGAAAGATGATCATAAGTTTATATCTCATAAAATGTAATTTAAATAACTTATACGTTATTAAAACAATGGGTTTTTAGCAGTCACCCTCATCATTGACTATGATTTAAAGCATAGCATACGTCGCACAATGGTGTTTAACTTGAATGGATAATAGTAAATAGAAAACAGTTCTCAGGTAATCGATATATATTTGTATCGTTCAATTATAAATTTACATAAAGCATATTAAGAATCTCCATATTTATTCAACATTGGTAATTTTCTATTATAAAATTAGTTAAGATCACTATTAAAAGTCGGGAGGTAATAATATATTTTCTTATTACTTAACGCTTCGCCACAGAACGTTTGTTAGAAAGACCGTGATTCTAAAATAAAGCAGGAGTATTTCAACAGTATGAACCAAACGAAAAAATCATTTATATAACGTTATTGTGTAATATGTAAAGGTAGCTAATGATACTTATGAGTTGATTTTCTCACATTGTTTTATCATTTCTGTGACTGCCGTATTAGTTAACGAAACTTTTACAAATTACATTCGGAAAAAACTCCTATACCAAATTAAGTAATCTATACTCTATGTCTATCTTTTCTGGAGTGCGAATTTTGGGCTTAATTAAATTATATGTGCGTTTCCGCCTTCGAATTTATTTTAAATCAAAAGAAAAAATTACCCCACGGTTAACGGTTCATGCTTTACACTATACAAAAGTGTTTTACATACTATTATCTGCCCCTGAATTTCTCTACGGGGATTTAACGTTGGTGATTGGCCATCTTTGTTTTTGGCGGGAGCTTTGAAGTTTGACCTAGATAAAGTTATTTGAAAAATTGCGCTCATTTTTTTTTCGGACCCCTCTCTTGCGATTCATATCAGAAGAATTACTTTTAAAATTCCATTCAGGCGCGCCACTAATCATTTATAATATTTAGATTTTCAGTCTGTATCAAGTTATTGGATCCGATTAATATTACCATAAAATTGCTCTAATACGGTATGGGCGGCTCTCCATGCGCCTGCATGTAATTCCCTGTTTTCCAATATTTGGTACCTGATAAAAGTTAATCCAGAAAAGCGCATTTTCATCCTCGTTTTTCTATGTTGTCGACAATCTGTTTGATGAAAGAGAGAAGTGCAAAGCATTATTTATTTAAGAATTTGTTTCGTGTCCCACAGAAATCTAGTGAACTCAAGGCAACAGCTTAACGAGATATAATTCAGTGTACAATCTAGAAAGTTGTGGCGGGTAAACCAGGTTTATGAGTTCTAAAAGTTCCCCCTCATCCGGGACAGTAGTGTGACCAAACAACATAAACGCAAATCTTTACATACAACTACATAAGATTAAGTTAAGACATTGATCAAAACACGTCTAGCTGTAATTATTAGGCAGGGATTCCCTGACCTATTTTTGAAGAGGACAAATGAACTCTTCTTACGTTCAAATATATTAACTTTGTATGTTTATTTATTCATTTATGGCACTTGAATAAACATATTGTCAAACTGAAAAATCTCCAAAATATGGGGTTAAATATAGAGCACTTATCCTTTTAAAAGATAGGTTTACAAATATTGAATAAATATGATATAATGTGATAAGCTAGATGTACATTTCAAGTAAGCATTAGAACCAAAACATTAAAAGTCCGAGATCCAAACACGCTCAAGTTTGCGGAAGGACGACTTCGAATGTGGAGACTACCTGGGAACTGGTTTGGATAGAGTTCGCTGCGTTTTTTTGTGATGATGTTTTGCGTCCTGTTTTAATCCCAATTATGGACAGACACAGCAACTTTATCATCAAGCAGGATAGTTCTAGGCCATAACTAGACTGACTAGTGCTGGCCCCTGGCTTACAACGCTATGCTTTGTTGCACTAACAAAATTGAGTCAGGTCCGTGAGTCTAGGCCACAACACTACCGACTTAAATGAAGTGAACTTTAAGCCATCAATATCAACACTTTACCGCGGAGAAGTCGTTCACTTGATCGTGCTCCAATTGAACATGTTTGGGACATTTTAAACACAAAAATTCGAAGTAACAATTAACCATTCAATTCGCTTCAAGAATTGGAAACCACCCTACAATAAGAGATTTAAAAGATAACCAGGCATGTTTAAGCGATGCAGGGTATGTACCAATAACAATGGAACCTGTTCCATGTACTAGCAATATGCGATTTCGTCATGAAATTAAAATATGTGTCTTCTAGCGACATACATTTCAAAAACGGAATTTTTCATCATAAGACATTTAAATTCTAAGGTCAAAATTATTTGTTACGATATTTTATTCATTGCACGGTCCAGCAATGTATTTTTTATTTGAATTATTGTAAACTTTTTAAGTCAATATATATATTTAGATCTTATGTTTCTCAATTTCGATGTTTACAAAATAAGCCTCTAGATATTTCACTTGTACATTTCAGTAAAACTTCAAGTGTCCAACGTCAGTTAATAACCACTGTAACAAATAAATATGATCCTGTTGCCTTTAATTATTGTTGTAAGATACCACCGAAAATATTGACATTATTTACGATTCTTTTCAGTCTTACAACTCATTCCTTTTGTTTTCATTTGACCTTTTAGTTTGTTTGAAATGACATTGTGTCTTGTCTCTTTGGACTATGCACTTCTGATCTCTCACATGGGTATTCTACACTTCACTTCAAATCAAAATTGTCTTACACTCTTAAACATTATCAATACTAAGCGTTGCAAAATATTGAGCATGTTTAGGATTTTCTTTGCTTTGTCCAACAAGTCTATCTAAGTCTGCGTGTGTTCGAAAAACTTAATTTATGAAATCTTACAGAATCTAGAGTAAAATATAGATGTAAATGAACTAATTCGGACCATGAAAGATAAATGACCTAATCTATTATAAACTCTAAGAGCCGAAAAATGCAAAAAATGTATGTCTTAACACTGTTTTAGTATGTCTCAACACTGTTTTGCTTTGAATAGTAAGACGATCCATTATAATGGAATATTATGTATTCAATATAAGTAAATCGACTTTAAGTATTAAATAACTTAATCTGAATTTTTTTAGACTCATAGTGGAAAAGCTAACAGACCCTACTTACAAATCTAAACCATAAATTAGATGAGTGTCATACAACAAAAAATCTTTCAGTTCAGGTTTATTAGTATTTTGATTTTGAAATTGTTTAACTAGAATTTTCGAGAAGTTAGATAGTTATTATCGTAAAATTTCAAAAGGGTCTGCTTTCTAGTCTATAATATCAAAAGTAATAAGGTCAGTAAACTAATAGGTAAAATAATATTTCGCCAGTTTATGAATCTTAAATTTCAATTCCCATTTATTTGGTGATTTTGTTACCTAAAAATTATAACGTAAAATGTTGTAAATGAGATAATACCCTAAAGATTCCGTAATTTCAATTTCATTTTATTGTTTATTGTGAATAAAGTGATGCTCAACAAAACCACATTATATCAAAATTAATAAAAAAAAATTAACAACACATTTATTTACTTATTGCAAGACGATTTTCAAATGTTCACGTAAAAATTCATAGAAATATATGATCATAAAACATTAAAAATGTAAAATGCCATGTGTTCTACTCAGGGGATGACTTTATAATGACATATATAAGGAGCAATTGTTTTATAAATTCTTTATTTTCCAGTATGATACAAATATATTTACCATTATTTAGATATTTCGAAATAGCTTCAAATATTTGGTCCCAAATCCACCTTAACGTCCCTACTCTTTTAAGGTTCGTTTTATTTTTCTCTTTTTTTGCGTGTTAGGGGAGATTTAACGATGCACTAGTACTCCAAACAGGGGATAAAGTAGTTTATAACAAAATGTTTCGGACAATATATCTTATGGCTTAGAAATTGAGCCAAATATTAAACGTTTCGTATTTTCTAACTTTAAAAAACGTACAACAAGTAATGCGTAGCCGGTTTAAATGAGAGGTGCTTTGACTTCAAGAAGTCTGAATGCCTTTGATAGTTACCAAAGCTAACAATTTTGGAGCCTTTCACATCATTTATTTTATCACAATAACCCGGGAAAAATAACAACTGATACAATTAAACTGAACTTATGTGGGTAATTTAGTTATAGTAAGTCCAATGTAGAATACCCATGTGAGACACCAAAAACACATACATATGTCGTCCAAAGAGACAAGACAAATATGAAACAAACTAAATGATAAAATGAAAAGAAAAGGAACAAAGGCTTGGATTTCACGAACTCCTTTTCAAAACAGGAGTGGGATCAAGTGCTCTAAAAGGTTAAGCATCCCTTGTATGGGCGTAATTCCCGTCGTTGAGACCTCAATGTCAAAATCGGTGTCAAAATCAGGATGTCAAAATCAGTAGTGTCAAATCACACGAACTCCTATACAAACAAGGCGTGAGACTAGGTGTGTAGAAGTGTAATCATCCCCTGTTTTGCGCGCAACAACCGTTGTGGAATCCTTAAACTCTAATCCGGGTTGACGTCAATCCGAGAAGAGGTCAACTAACTTCTGTACTAGAGGTAACAGTTCCAAAACTAGTTGAGATACACTGATACCATAAATAATATTTAACAGAAATAAAAATATAACAACCCAATTCGTATGTTTTGTTTTAGATAGTTTTTTTCATTAAGTACCTGTTACGGGTAGTTCGAAAATAAGTTGATCTCTTTCTCAGATTGACGTTAACCCGGATTAGAGTTAAGGGATTCCACGATTGGTGTCACCCGCGAGATAGTGGATGCCTATCCTTTCGGAGCACCTGATCCTACACGTGGTTGGTAAAGTAGTTTTCCAAGCCGTTTTTGTAGGTTTTGTTTTAGATATTTTTTACATTCAGTAAATGTTACGGGTAATTCGAAAATAAGTTTATCTCTTCTCGGATTCACGTTTACCCTGATTACAGTTAAGAAATTTCACGAGTCATCCGCTAGACAGTGGATGTCTATCCTTTCGGAGCACCTGGTCCTACACGTGTTAAGTCAAGAAGTTCTTGGGGGTCCAAGCCTTTGTTTTCACACTTATCATGAGGTTAATCTTCTGAATTTTCAGTCTTACTAAATAAGAAAAAAAATTAATTTCCAATTAACGAATATTTTGTTGGAATAATGTACCGCATATTTTTCATTTATTCCCCTGGAATGTAAGGATTTCATTCCTCAGATCCAATGTCTTAAGTAATTGTTTTCTAGCCTGCCCATATTTGAAAAGGATGGCGCCATTTCTGTTTCCACATATTATTATGATCGAACCTCAAATTAATCAGTTTGAATGCCCTTAATAGTTACTACATCTAAATGTGCAAACAATTGCATATAAACATCTTAAATTAATTGTACTTGTAAACACCACACCTTATTATTTATAAATATAATATAAAAACTACGTCTTTCGTTTTTGGAAGCAATCACACGTGCCTGTCAAAATTGACAAAGATAAAAATCTCTTATTTCTTTTTGAAGGATTTAAGGTGAATAATACTCCACTAATTATACTGAAAATTGACGTTTGGCGCAGATGTTGTATGAGTAGGTTGTGTTTTCAAGTTAAAAATTCTGAAATGGCCAATTTTTGGCTCAATTGCTTGGTCAAAAGATATATTGTCCGAAACATTTTGATATAAACTGCAGTATCTCCTGCTGGGAGTGTATAATTAAGCTATCGAATAATGAAATGGCTGTAATCTTTCGAACAAAAAAAAAAAAAAAATACGTATTATTCATAAAAACATACACTTCTGAAATGTTTAAGAAGGAGTCTAAACAGTATTTTATGTAAATGAACGCCAGTATAGATCTCGTCATCCTTATGATACAAACGCTTTATAGTTATAGTTTGTTGCAATGAAATTGCATTTTGAACTGCGTCCGTCTTAGGCAACATTTGCAAAGTGTTTATATCAGCAATGAAGGTAAGGGAAGAACAATTAAATCCGGAGAGGAATGGCCATGATGTTAGATAATGATTTGAACTTTTGACGTCGGGTTTCAGCACTATAATTTTTTATCATTCAAACAACAATACTCCTATCATAATATTAATACGATTTTCATGGTTTTATTTTACCCAAAGCCAAACAAAATTTTAGAACCAATATACCAATTGTGTTAAGCTTACTTATTGACAAGATATTTTTGTCCAGTTTGATGGACGAGTCTTCCAGCGAACGGTCGGCATTCCAAGACGCTAATTTTGTGCCTCTGTCTGTATATTTGCTTCCTCACTGAGGAAGCCTCAAACCTTTGCTCAAATCTTTGTCAGCTTCCGCAATATAGAAAGTGATTGTTTAACAAAGAAGCTGTTTTTGTTCAGTATATATGTCTTAATCTTATATCCACCCAAATAAGCTTAAAAATAGTTAATAATATATTTCAGAATTAAATATTGCATTTATTTCTACCCAAAGCTGCACCATTAGATTTATGTTAAATAATCTCGAATATTAACAAGGTCATATTGAATAGACATTAGGACTGTCAAATCCACTGGTGTTTGTCAATTCAAAATTTTACAAAGTACTTTGTAAAAAATTTAACAGCAAAATTAAAGCCGTAAACGCAATAAAGATAGAGTTTATCATAGAAAGGTTGTTTTTTCTTTTAAGTAAAAAACATGCAAAAGTATGTAATAATAAAATTCATAAGTACTTAATTTCTGACGATGACATTGTTTACAATGTTTTCTAAAACGTAAGTGACAACATTTGTACAAAATCACCTGAACATAAATTTTATTTATTTCTCGTGATTTCTATTTGATTGTTTCCACTAGTAAGCATTGCTTTTTCCAATTGATATTATCTATCTTTTTAAGCGAAATATCATTTTTATTTTAAAATGTTTAACTGCAACGCCAAATGTATTTAAAACAATTAATTTAAATCATAAATCAGACATCTAACACCCCTTTGAATCAACAATAATATTTGTAGATAATAAAGTCGATTTGTAATTCAATGTCTTCCTGTGCTAATTTATGTTAAAATTATTGATAAATAATACGAAAACCCTGTTTAGATAGCTCATTTACATTTATTTTGATATTATATTTTTTTAATTTTCAAATATAAATAAATGAACGTAAAAATAACGGAAAGCAAGTATAAAATCAGTATTAGCCGAAGTTACACGTTACAAAATATAAATAATATAGATCTAGATGACCCTGCTGGTGCGATTTTGTTTTTCCAGATTTTTTTCTAAGTTCGTTTTTATTAACCATATAAATCAAACATTGATAAGCAACAATTACCTTATTAAAATTGAAATCCAAAATGCATATAAAACAGTTCCCGCTGCAACCATGTCTTGCGTTCAAAAGCGTATAATTAAAAACCGTTTCACATATATACAAATTACCCTGTACAATAATGACATCTCAGGTGTGAAGTCATTTTATACTTATCTCTTTTTTATCTTTAATCATTTAAGGTACATATTTTTGACAAACTCTGCCATTCACGAAAAATTACTTGCAAGAAAACTGTTTTAAGATCCTCCCATATAAATAAGTTGTTTAAAAGACCTGTCGTAAGTAACACATTATGTGATTTGCGATTTTGCCATTGTATAAAAGATCGAGAAGAGGAGATATCGCAAAATACAAAATTTCCAATGTTGAATGAATATGGAAAAGTTTGGTATGCTTTATGTACATTTCAAGGAGTAACCTATCATCAGTAGCATTAGAACCAAAACGTAGGAAGTCAAATATCCAAACAAAGCAAAAGAATCACTCAAATCCAAACAAATCGAAATGGAGGAAATCCGATGTCAGGGACAACTACCATGTGCAATACTTTTCAAAGTCTTACCGTATTTTCAGTGCTTTAGAATTTTAGCAAAAAGCACATTTGTGTTAAACATTTTTTTGATAAATTTCATGTCAGACACGTCTGACAACTGGACTGGTGAATAACCTCTTGGTCCTATGGGCCAAAAGTAGAGGCAATTACCCTGTGGTTAAAATACAAAATTATTAATGTTGAATAAATATGGAAAAGTTTGTTATGCTTTACATACATTTCAAGGAGTAGCATTAGTAGCATTAGAACAAAAACATAAGAATTCAATAAAAAGTTGCATATTGCATACGCATGATATGAACCAAGAATTTTAGTATGCTATATATAAATTTCGCTATTTTGTTCAAGTATTTCAAGATGTAACTCTTTTCAGCAGCTTTAGAACCAAAAAAAAAAAAATAAAAATAAAAATAAAAAGTTAATACGTGATCCAGACTAAGTAGAAGATATACTGAAACTTTAAATATATCGACGGAAAAAGAGAAATCCAGCAGCAAAAACATTAACCTTGTGAAAAGCATTTTAAAGGCTCTACAAGCTTTAGATTTGGATAAAGGCCGCAAATGTCTGTAAAAATATGTGATGAATTTCTTGTTAGACAAGTCTGACGACAAGGTTTGTGCTTCAGCAATGAAATCGACCTAGTGGTTTCAAAGTACATGTTAACAATTATTTAGTAAATATGGCAAATTTTGTTATGCTGTATATAGCATTACAACTAAAACAATCGTCAGTAAGTATCAAATTGATAATTATGATCTAGAGGCCGTCAGTATTTTTTATAAACGTACTGTCAAAGGTTTTCTCGAAATTCTTAGAAACAAATTCATCTCTTCCACACATTGGCGCAATATCAGTCATGTTCAATCAAGGGTCAAATATAATGAGATCGAAAATATAGGTTTCACCTTTATTTTTCTAAAAAAATAAACTATTTACCTTCTGATTGAAGTTAAGTGTATATTGATAATAGAGATACAAGAACTATATGATAAATTACTTGGTTTATTGAAAAAACCACTTATGCAAGTCGAAGGTATGCAAACTAAAAATTATATTTTTTAGCAATTCATTGAAGTTGTTATATTGTGACGATACATTGTATTAAGTTACTTGAATTCAATTTAAATAAATTCACATATTATATAACTTAATCTAAATATTTTATATCCATTTTAGAAAATTTTATACAATTATATTTTAGAAAAAAGGCAAACAAACCAGAACTAGAAACCATAAAATAAATGAACCTTTTTACATTAAGCACTTTTAGTACAGGTGTTTAACTCTTTTAAATTTATTAAATGTTTTATGTTAAAAAAATGTCGTAATATTATATTGTTATTATCGTAACATTTCAAAAGGTTCTAATTACAAGTTGCAGATATCAAAAGTAACAAAGATCAGCAGGCTAATAAGTAAAAATATATTATGTCTATAATTGAATCATTTTAGATATCATTTCTCACGATTTTGTTATTTTGTAACTTTACAAGGTGAGATGTAAAGTTTAATTGCTGTAATAATCCATCAAAGGCCTTATCATATTTTAAATTCAATTTGTTGTTTATGTATAATTTCTTAATATCAATAGGAAATTCACATTTGATTTCATGGATCCCTAATTTTGTACTATTTAAATGAATTAAAATGCAGCTGTTGGCAAAGATAAAGGTAGATTATTTCGTTTCCAAGACCTGGTTCACTTTCATTGATCCAACTTTAATCATTTTTAAAAATTATTGATAATGCTTAATAATATTTCCACTAGTGAAGAATGTGTCAAGGGTTTTGTAATTTCGATTGCTGCCCTGGGTTGAGCTACACTGCCCATTCAGAAATTGTAACATTATCATTACATCTGTGTAGATTCCCACCCCTAACACGTATGCTTTTATTTTTCCAACGAAAAGATTAGTTGAATGGTTTATCCTTGGGTTCATCCCCTGTGGTGGAACTGCCTCTTTTGTCAAAAATAATAAATAATATTAAAAACGATTCAGATCCCTACCCATTAAACATGGATATTCTTCTTCAAATGAAAAGTTAGGGGTCAAATTTGCTGGGTTTTGGCTTGCCCTTATGTCTGAAATCTTAAGTAATCTAAAAAGGTTCATTACTCCACCCCGAAACCATATATAATTGGGGAAGAAAATACAAGTTTCATGGACATACCTGAGGGTTGGCCTAAACTCTTTTAATTTTTTAAAATCAAAAAGTTTCATACCCCCACGTCACCCTTATAACATATATATTTTAGTCAGAATTAAAAGACAAGTTCAGTGGTTTCTGGGGTGGGGGGGGTGGGGGTGGAGCAACCACTCTCATTTTGAAAACTAATAGTTATCTAAAAACAGTTCCAGTTCAGATACTCACCGCTTGACCATAAATATTCTTAGTCAACATCAAAACAACATTAAAAGACAACTCGGGGTCATCCCTACCCCTCATTTGACATAAAACAGTTCATATCCATACCCCTTAACCATAAATGCAATTTTATCTAGAGTGGTCTGCCTCACCCTCTCCCCATTTCTGAAATTTGTAGTGTTTTCTCAAACACAATTCAATAAAATTACAATAGAGGGTGATTATATCCATTTTTTTACAAATGAAATGCCATTCCTTCAGTACAATTTATATTTGGAAAGACATTGTTCTGTTTTTTTTTCTTTTTTTTCACTTTAAAAGTTGCGCTATGATACACAGCGTAGCTACTTCGTCTAGTTATGATTTTATGGATTTATCATTCCTATGTGAAATTTTTGAAAGCTAGACGTGATGTATAACATACATGCTATTTTTATTGTATAAATTAATTTCATGTAAACAATCTGGGTGCAAAATCCGTCCTATGTAAATTTACACTGTAATAGTTAAGTGTTCAAACTATACTTTTTGGTTTAAATAGATTTATTTGTATATGAATCTCCCAATTCGTCATAATTTACTGTTTAATCACACCTGTCAATATAAACTGAGATATAAATCAACGATTTATCTGGCAATAATTAAGTCCAAAGAAACAGAACCACAATAAAATAGAAATTATGATTACAAAAATAAATAAAATATAATTCGATTTTAAAAATTCAAAAGATGCTTGTTGATATTTGAAACGAAGAACATTGGTTTATTTTAAAATACTCATCGTGAGTTTTTTGGACTTAAGTACAATATTTAATATGTCAGATTTGAGGTGTATGAAAGTATAACTTTGTCTTAGATACTAAAAGAGTGAGTTCACGATAGATGAAATTCTAATTGAAATACCAAGTACGATAACTTATTTGACCCATTTTCCAATGTAAAAATAAACTTTCATATAATTTCCCCAATTTTTGTAAAAAAAATTAAGTTAAATAATGTTTCTTTACATAACTAATTCCAAAATGCACATTAATGTGTTTGTGACGTCACAGTGAAGTTACATTTGAAGAAAAAAAAACTCCCAATTTTTGCATATCTTTCTTAAGTTGTTGTCTAAAATAACTATCTCCGACGACGTAGACCAATATGCTATTGATACTGAATGTAGATCTTTAAATAACACGCCAGCTGGAATAAAATTGAGGCGGTCTATGTTGTCGGAAATATTTAGATTTAAGGAAAAAACTCAATTTTTTTTCTTTTTTTCGAAAAATTGATTTTTAACAACTAAGACACACAGTGTCCTGTTGGTGACGTCAAAAATAAATTTATCTGTACAACCTGTTATAAAATGTTACGTTTCATTATCGGCCACATTGGAAAACCATCGTATGACTTTCATTTTTGTGGGCTAAAAAGTGGTCTTAACGTAACTTGTCCTTTCTATTACCAAATTCAATATTATAGCAATTCGTTAAAATGTCATATCAATAGAAAACAGGCAAATGTCATTATATGAACTAAGAATAATTGTTAATAATACCAGTGATATCTTAAATCTAGACGTTTGAAATACCTGTATGGATCAACTGGTAAAATGATGATACACTTAATATCTGAGGAAGAGATATGTCTGGTATTTTCTTTTGTTTTCTCTTGGTCATGTTCTTGTTTGTTTTTCTGTTTTCAAGATTACCATTATCCAATTTGGTATCTTTAAATTTTTTCCTGTAACTGACACTACCAAAGGAACCAACCATATATGTTTGGTCCCCCTTGGCAAGTTAGTTCCAGACAAATTGATCTTTAAAATAATTTTTGATAAGGTCCTATGTGAAAATGTGTCATTTGTGGTGGCCTTCTAGAATGTCTGATAGGCAAACGATTCACAGGTTTGGTAGAGATAACTTGATGATCATTTGTTCGAGGTAACATGCAGACAGGTTTAGCAGTTTATAAATAAAATAGTTTAAAAATTTGAGCTTATCATACAAAATATTTCGAAGATACCAAAATGAACAGACAGAAATTGTGAAAAGACAGACATGAAAATGACCAACAGAAGGAAGTGAACGACAAACACAACTTTGAAAAACAGAATTTAGAAAACTTGAGCCTGAGTAACACAAACCATATGAAAACACCAGCGAGTTCAGGTGCCCCGGAAAGGTAAGTATCTCCTAATCCACTAGTCCAACAGAGATCCGCCGTGTTACTCAGAAGTCAAAGCCGACGGTTAGTTACAATCGGTGGTAAAAAACTGCATAGGAAGGAAAGGAATCGAATTTACTACACTGTGAAGTTTCTGAAAAATACCAGAAATCCATAAGTGAGTTGCTTTCTGGTAAGCAACAACCCACTATCTACAAAATCATGATGGGGAATATTAGCCTAGGAGTACAATATTAATTAAGAGATACTCCATACGTTTGTGTGGCTTAAATGTTGCTTCACATGAACTGAAGTTCACGATGGGAAAATCAACGTCATTGCGCTTGTCGACACCTACTGTCAATTTCTAGATGTAATTTTGGTATCGAGAAGACTGACCAATATATCAATGTTTAAGTTCCATGGAATATTTGCGATCGACATAGTCATAGAAATTAAGAATTATAGGTTTGTTTGAATTAGGTTTAACACCACTTTCAATAATTTCAGTCATATCGCGGCGGTCACTTTTACTTGTGGAGGAATCCGGAGTACCCGGAGATAACCACCGACCTTGGACATGTAACTGACAAACCTTATCATGTGTAATGCGAGTTAAAGGCGACCCGTTTTTGTATGGTACAATCCCAGGCTCTAACTTACACCGTATAGGTGATAGGTTACAGTGATCGGTACAGGTAAGTTTAAATCAACTACCTAGACCACTCGGTCACCCAGGCCCCTCGAAAAAAAAATATTTGTAAAAAAACATTTATATATACAGCGGATTGTGAAACCGAAAGATCGAATCAATTGTTTTGTGCAGAACATTCTATACAAGAAGTCCACAGCATACGTCACACGAATAGATTTTCAGCCATTCTAGAATTAGGCCGACTCCCCCTATCTTCTTTCATTAAAACCCAAGTTATGATATATTTTACTAG
>JARWCS010155414.1:0-14411 GCA_034783895.1 Geukensia demissa | reverse complement strand
GGATTTAGTTAGAGCTTTCCGGTAAAATTAATTAAGTAATAGGTATTGATGCTTTACACAGAGGTAAACAAATGTAATTTCCGGTCGGAAGAGTTTATCCTGTTCGGGAAACAAACAGTTTAATCATTTCCTTACAATACCGTCAAATTTACATTTAACGATAGAATCATTTAACTCTACCTGAGGTGAAATGTAAAAGCTATTTGTCAATTAATTATTAATAAATATAGATTATTATTCTGTGATAAATGGTAATCGCTTTGTTTTAAGGCTTTTTAAATAATTGTTGAATACAGATCTGAAGTCTCAAAACATGATTCACCCAAGTGTGTTATTCTTTTGAGATAGTAATATTACCTTTGCTCCAACAATTTTGAATCCTTTTATACAAAAGGGACTGTTCAAAAATGAAGAAGAAGAAGTGTTTTAGATCAATGCATCAAGCGCTAGTGAATCATACTATCATATAATCTATATCTTTTAATTTTAAAATGGTCTACGTCTTTGGTGCTGAATTATAAAAAAATAAATGGAAACTATCAGTGTTAATTTTATATTTTTCATGTTTATTTTTAGAATGAAAGCAGTAGAGATTTGTCTTTGACAAAGAGTGCATTAGTTCCACAGAGCCCAGTTTCACAGAAAAGAAGTCATGCCGAAATGTATGTACGTAATAATCAGGTGACAACTGTAATGCTGCATGGAGTTTCGATCGTCTGCCTCACAATCGAAAGTAAAGAAAGACTTTGCCTGGCGCAAATCTCGAACACTCTTCTGAAGAATTACAGCTATAATGAAATACACAATCGACGAGTTGCTTTAGGTATAACATGTGTACAATGTACACCAGTGCAGCTAGAAATTTTGAGGAGAGCTGGTGCAATGCCGATATCTTCGAGGCGATGTGGCATGATAACGAAAAGAGAGGCAGAGAGATTGGTGAAATCATTTCTTGAAGATAATTCTCCTCCAAAACTACCTGAAAACTTTAGCTTTGAAGTTTATCATGAATGTGGATGGGGTGGCAGAGGTAAATTTGAACCTTCCAGATACAACAGTTCCAGAGCGAAATGTATAAAATGTATTTATTGTAACATGTTCTTTTCTCCAAATAAATTTATATTCCACTTTCACAAGACAGCCGATTCAAAGTACAATCACCCAGACGCAGCAAATTTTAATTCCTGGCGCCGTCATCTAAAACTTGTAGCATTCGACTCAGACGAGATTGTTCATGCGTGGGAAGATGTCAAAGCCATGTTTAATGGTGGAAGCAGAAAAAGACTTTTGTCGTCTGCCATAAAAGATCAGTCACATAGTAACACGAATAACAACCAAAATGCGGTGAAGAAACCTCGTGTTAATGCAAATACGAATGAAAATGGCGATCAATACCAAAATTCATATGCTCCATTTCCTTTCTTGTCTGTTCCTGGAAAATCGTACCCAATTACTCACTTTAACCATTCTCCGTCATTTAATTTAGGAATGCATTTTACCAAGGACAGTCTTGAACATAAACCTACATCCGGGTACCAGACAGGCTGGGGATTACCAAGCTTCATGCCTTCATATGGCATGATGTGGAATCACGGACTTATTAATCCAGGTCGACTTCCTATTACAAACAATGGTTGCTATCAGTTAAAAATATCAAGTAATGAGGACACCCGACAAGCGTCTGATCGTGAACACGAAAATCCCTCCTCAGCAGAAAGAAGTCCTTCTTTTTGTGAGAAAAATGAAAGATTTTCAGCTTTCCGTCTGGTAGGTAAAAATGTTACAAGTCGAAGTTCTCCAGATTCGACAAAATCAGATGATAAATTATCAGGTGATGAGGAAAATGATGAAATCAACATCACAGATGAAACGAGTGAAATAGAACTCAAAGACAAAACAGAACCGTCACCATCTTCAGAAGACCAAAACAAAACAAAATTACAACTATGTACATCATGTCCAGATGACCAATTTATATCAGAAAAGGTAAATTAAGAAAACAGAATAGTCATGTTTGTTATTTTATTTTTACTTTAAATGGTTATTATTTTACAAAAAAAAATAAAACTTATATATCAATTATATAGGCAAACATGTGAGCTTTAGATTACAATTTTTCAAAAACAGTATTTTCATGTAGATTCATATCTTTATATCTTAATGCTCTTTCATTTTGAAAATAAAAATTAAAAGGTTAAACGCATGTGTTTTGAGGATACAAAATTATTGGACAGTTATTTTGCTCAATATAAAAATACCAAATTGTTTTAAAATCAAAAAATAATTGACAATTGATAGTATAAGTAATTAATTTTCTGTACAATATTTGATTTTTTAAAATTGGATTGAATATTTTTCAAAATATTCCCAGAGACATCAAATTACACTTTTCATGAATATTTCAAATAAAGTGTTAAATTAAAGCCTAGAGCTGACACCGCAATACCATGTAATTAATAATTTTGGTACTCTGTAAATATTTTTTGTCTAGTTATTAATGATCTCAGTCAGAGCCCAAATAAGTTTTGCACAATCATATTTCAGGGAAAAAAAGATTTGACACCTTTATCACTTTAATTATTCCCTATAGCAAAAACATCAACAGTAAAAAAAATACTTAAATATTAGAATATTAATCTTATATTTTATTGTTGAACTATTCATTAAATGGTTTTATAACTACGGAGACATTATTCAAAGGGGTGGTTTGATTGTGTTAGTTTGGCAAAATTGCATTGTCTGTAGAGGAAATTAAAATGTTTATTTATTAGGTTAAAACATGTTTTATTATCTGACATTACAATAAAGATGGTAATATTTTTCTTTATAGGAAAGCGTGAAGAAATTTTCTGAAGGTAGGAAAGTTTTGTTTTATAAAACAATAGTTTCACTTTACAGTTAATCGGGTAATAGGAGCCAGGCTCAGAGACTTTTCCTATCTGATTATTTATCAAAAAATAATGACAAATGTTGTCATAAATAAATGAAGGTGTGAGATTTATGCACTTATTATTTTGGGGTACTGGAATGTATGTTGTAAAGTTACAGTTTACATCTTTCCATCAATGTAAATTGTAAAAAAAAACTGGTTGTTTTCTTAACGATTGTCTTATTGGCGTTCATAACGTCATTATTTGTTCCAAGACTGTAACTAAAATTTCATAAAGTTTGATTGATCTTCCTATTTTTGGCCCCTAGCGTGTCTGATGAAGGTAAATCCAAAAAAGCTCTTTACACGCATTTATAGTATTTGTTATAAGCATATGTAAGATGTGGACAGTATCTTTCTGGCATAAATTCCATATTCTGTCTATTAAATACTATCATGCAAGTAATTTTATATAATGAACTCAACTTCTGTATTTTTCTTATTGATTTATAAATTTTATTCTATTCACTATGTTTTATTCTTAGTCTTCCTGGTGAAAATTCTGCATCAGTTTCTGAGTAAGGTTGAATTTGTAATATTGAAAAGTTTGGACACGTTTTTCAGTGATAGAATAATTTTGTTTCCTTTATGTCAAACGTATGTTTTACATTTTATAGATTTGGACGTGGGACTACATGAGAAATCAACAATGCCACCAAAAACGGATAGTTCTGACAAAACTTCAGAAACGTCGTGTTTAATGAATGTAAAAAGCAAACAAGAAGGGAATGAAGAAGCTCTAGGTAACATAGATACAAACTATAATACTCATCCTTATTTGGTAACTGCTAATTTTACTACAACTCTATTAGTTGATATAAGGCTTTGCTGAGCTTGCTCAGTGTTTATTATCGTAAACGTATAGGAAACTAGCTTTAAAAGACGAACAGTGAGTAGTGTTCTTATCTTTCATAGCCCATAATCAAATATTACTTTCCTTTTAGTGTTGAAATTGAATAACAGGGCAGCCATTTCTTTGTGTTAAATTTCTTTTTAGTAGTGCGTGCATTGCTGTAGTACTACTTAAAACTCGGAATGCAAGCCGATAGATAACTTTTATATAAACTTTGTTCCCATAAAAGAATGGATCACAAATGGTTCAATCGCCTCGGTAGTGTAATGGTTAGCGTGCTAGCCTCAATTGCGGAAGGTCGTGGGATCGATCCTCGGCCGAATCAAACCAAAGGCATTAAAACTGGTATTTGCTGCTTCTCCGCTAAGCACCGCAGCATTGAAGAGTCAGAAAAATGTGTCTGGCATGTCTTCCTGCGGACCGTTGCCGTGAGCTAGCACGTTAAAAATCCGGCTCAGCTTGTCGGTCTACTACAAAGCAGGGTTCATTCATCATCACTCATCATTTATATGCTCTCGTCCTGTGTGAAATAGTTGCCGCTGGACTTAAAGCACTTTTCAATCACAAATGGTTCATTATCTAAATGAGTTCAAGCACAAAAAGCAGGTAAGAACAAATGAGAGGGTTGGCGACGGTGGTCTTTAAAGAGGCAGGAACTGCTTACTCTTCCGGACAACCTGCGTTCACCCCGGTTTTTTGTGAGGTCCGAATTGTTCATGGTATTGTATTGGTATTTAGTTTTATATGTATATGTGTCATGTTCCGTCTTGTTCGTGTTCTCGAGATTGCCGTGTCTGTTGAATTTCCCATTCTGTCTGGCCCTTCGGTTTTCTTTCGCTTCCTCTTGAACTCAGATGAATGGTTTGCGCTTATAAACAACATTCACAACAATTCTTAATAAAAAGTCTTTTAATAAGCCACGATTTAGTCAAAAATTAAAAAAGAAGGAAGATTCATAGATTCGAGTTAAAAAAGACAAGATAAAACCAAAACTAAGAAAAATGACAATGCAAAATAGAAATTTAATAAACCAGGATACATGTTTACCGATGCTATATAATAATGTCAATTTTGTTATCTCTTGTCAGCAAACATAAAACAAATACACAAAAAAACTGAGATACAAATACAGTTAAAAGAAGAACTTATAACTAGACATAGGACAAGGTGCTTTAGAGTGGTGCGCATCCTCTGTCGCGCGCACGCAAAATTTGTATGGTAAACAAGTGGTTTTATTTCATTAGGGCGTAATAATTTCCTTCTAAGATTTGGTGCACTTTTTTCGAAATATGTGCCTTTTCATAACACATTATTTCTCATTAGTATACAGTGATTCATTTGTTTTGGGAAATATAAAATTCGAAAGAATAATTAAACAATAAAACATGCAACAGATGATGCACGTTTGGCTTAATTAAGTTATATTTATATACCATCAAGATTGACTTTTTATTGATGAAATTGATTTTAAAAATGAAGTTATGAACAATATATATGGTTGTGTCTGGATCTTTTGATTTGCACATGTCACAGCCAGTCTGACTTTAAATACGGCCTGATATTTGAATTTATTTGCACTTAAATATAATTAGGAATATAATTCAAACCTCATGACGGAAAAAATTAAATTTTAGACATTAATAGCTGTAAAATGCAAGCGCAGACCGAAAACGCGGAAGCCCATACATGGAAAATGTACTTTAATTAATCAATTATATTATTAAATCATTTGATTTCTTAAATGTTTTGCAAACATAAATCATTCTTATGTTAATTAACATATTTAATTGTAGTAATTATTTTGTATTTCTTACGTTTATGTTTTCCTTGTTTCAGATTTGTGTTGCAAATCATCACTTAATCAAACGTCTGAAGATGTCGTTCGTCTGTCAAAAGGTATGTTAAAGGCAAATAGTTCTCTAAATAGATACGAACATTACCACCTCACATGACATTACAGTAATTATGAGGTCATCAAACCAATTACATACATATGAATTTCAATGTGTATTTTTTTCCTTTTTATTAACAAATGTTTTATGAGGTGTAAACAAATGAATAATACTTTGACACAATTCTAACAATTTCCTTGGAAAAAAAATAAAAATAAAATTGTAATGGTATAATAAGAAGCATTTCTTGGTTTGTACAAAAATTATCGATTTCTATATGATAAATATTATATATTATATATAATCCCTTTTACGATGTGTGCCACTACTGGAGAAGGAGTTGCTTACCTTTCCGGAGCACCTGAACTCACCCTAGTTTTGTAGGGTTCGTATTACTCCAGCTTTAGTTTTCAGTGTAGTGTTGTATGTTCTATATTTGTCTTTCGTTTCATTTGGTTGGCCATGGTCTTGCCTTAACGATTTCTGTCTACCCCTTTGGTATCTTCGAATTCCTTTACATATTCCTGATTATTATTATGAAAGTTATTTAATCACATCTTTACTAACATGAACATTTCATTGGTTTATTCACATCTATTGTATAAAAAAAGATATAGAATAAATATCAAAAAGATAAACACCTTTCGGCTAGTTCTAAATCGAACCAATTTAACAACAAGTCAATCTACTCTTATAACAGCATTAAAACATTTGACTTCTCTAAATTTTACATCATTATTCCCCATTCTAAAGCAAAGATATATTAGAAGTTTTTTAAATATTTATTTTGTTAAAAAGGATGGCAAATGCACAGTTAACAACACATTTTAGGTTTGACCGATGTGTCTTTCAACATACTATTGCCAATTCAGTGGGAACGATTTGGTTTTTTATTTGTATGAAGCAGACTTCATGCAGAGTCTTCCTCAGAAAGAAGATTGGATGGGAACCCACTAAACTAGTTTAACCCAAGGTCTTCAACAGTGGTGGAATACCACTCCTCGTGAAAAATCGCCGCAAAATAAAAACTGGTGTTTACGTAAATTAATACTGCTCTTATTTGAATATGACAAAAATGTTCATTTAACAAAACATTAAAACACAAAGGCAAACATATGACCACAATTTCTGATTTGGGACAGGCACATGGGACATATGGTGGGGTTTTTACTACTTTCGTGAGTATCCAACCCTTACAAAGCTTAACCGACGAACTATAAAAAATATAAAAATCAACCCATCCGACTAGAGAGAACCCAAATTGCAATAAATATTAAACAAAATTCCATGCAAAAAGAAGATACCTCCCTTATGAATGCTTACTTTAAGCAAGCTCAAGGTAAGATTGCTGATGATAAGACATCAAGTCGCTCAACAAGGTATGTAATCAAACACAGTGTGTCCTAAAATTTAATACTGTGTGGATGCAATGCCAAATTCATTAAAATTTGTGTAAGGAAGCGATACGTTGTTTAATATCTGTATCAACAAAAATCATTTTTAATGTCATTGCGTTCTATACCGGATATGCCTACCTCCGATTGTGAGAATTCCGAGTAACACGACGGGTGCTATAAATTAATCAAAAGCTTTTTACCCTTTCGGAACATCTGAGATCGCCCTTGTTTTTATGGTTCATGTTATACTGAAGCTTTAGCATTCCGTGTTTTGAGGTATTGGTGTATGTCATTCGATTCGTTCTGTTGGTCATTGTCTGTCCTCTGATTTGACGACTCCGTATTCCCTTTAGTATCGATTTATTTATGATAAATGGCAGGCAAAATTTTAAAATATTAATTAATACAATAATAAAAAAGTAATATATAATAAAAAAAGCACATCATGTATCTTCTATTAAAAACTATATACAAAACATATCAGCTGACATCTATCAAAATTATTTTTATCACCCCTTCTGCAAGAGGGTATGCTGAAAGCAAATATCTGTAATTATGAAAAACTTCGATTTTGATTCAATGACGCTACAATTTTGTGTCATAATCGCAAATCTTCTAGCTCTCAACTATAACCAATAAATGTACATGGTAGACATAATTTACAAATGCATTTGACGATTAATTTATTTACGTTTGCGCTTAACATTAGAAATAGTCCAACCATTTAAGTACTTTAATCCTTACTCCTCTGCGGAGTTTGAACCAAAAACCTAATTTGGTGGGTGGTCAACTTTGATTAAATATGATATATAATTTTTCATTTTAAATGCTAGAAAAAAAACCTGTAATCAGAGAAGCTAAAAATCCATAATTGTTATCTTTATATTTTGTCTGCGTTCATCAAGTCGCTCAACTTAAACGACCTAAACTTTATATTTCATTTGGTCATGAATGTAACTAGAAATTCATCAAGTTTTACTGATCTCATACAGTTTTACCAGTCTTCCTATTTTTGGCCCCTAGCGTGTCTGTTGAAGGTAAAGCCTGAAAAGCGCTTAACGTAGTAAAGTTTGGCTTTTGAATAATTTTATATATTATGCTTCCTCGTGCTTGAGTTGAATGCTCTTATTTATATTTGGATACTCTAATGTGTGGTGGTCACGTGGTGGTGGTAAGATTGTAAAATTTCATGATTGTTATCTTTATATTTGGCTGATCGGCGTTCATTACGTCATCAACTGTATATTTCATTTGGTCCATGAATGTACCTAGAAACTCATAAAATGGAATGGTACTGATCTCATACAGTTTACCGTTCTTCTTATTATTGGCCCCAAACGTGTCTGTTGAACATGCAGTTAGATTAGGACCTTAAATACTTTTATAAACGTATTATGATGTGGATCGTGTCTTTCTGGCATCAATTCCATATTTTTTATTTTAAATAGGACTATATATTTCTCTTCTACAATTGAGGTCAAAAATGTGATGAATCATTCCCTATAAATATCTTTTAATTAAAGTTGCTAGAAGGTAATTATTTGTTCTCGTATTATTTACGATATAATTATTTGTTGAAGACATAAACAACTGCAATTTAAAACTTTTCATGACATGCTAAGAACATGTGTAATTGCATTCTCATTTTATTATGTAAGGAATTTGCTTCCTGACTGTTTGAATGTTAAGTAAAGAACAAACATCTAGGTTTTAAACTTCCTATTTGGATGTGATGCGGTCTTGTTAACATTTACTTCACATTTAAGCAAATTAAAATTACTCGTTCTTTACTTTCAAAACAGTTAAAAATTGATTTTTTAATTAATAAATTTTTTACCTTATCAATACTTCCCTTTAATTGCTTTTTCGATGACCGTTTCTCTTTTTTTACTTTATTACTCAGATCCTATAAGATGTTATACTGGTTTAGAAAAAATGATTTTTCAATCATGCAGAGATGCATTGACATAGATGAGGATTTAACCCGATCATTTTTCTGTTAATTTTTACTATATATTATCCCCATATGACTTTATGAATGTGAAAATTACGCACCAGTTTTTTATCAGATTTTGATTTTTTCTGCAATTTCAAGGGAAAGTGGCACTTATTAGACAGTTGTTGTCCTGGAAATATAGACTGCATCCGGGTTCAGTCTCCATAATTACATTATTTAATTATTTTTACATTATAGACATGAAAACATTTTGACTAAGGCCAGACCAAGTTTATTTCTAGTTCTTCGGATTTTTTTTAGATAAAAATAGGTGTGAGCGAGCGAAATTTTTTGTTTTAATTTTTTTCTTGAAACGGCAAGATATTGGAGCGCAACCTTAAAAATTGATGTAAAAACAACAATATAAACTTTTTTCCTTTATTTTTGTATTTTGTTAGGAGCATGCGAGCAAATTTTTAATTTTATATCTAGGAATAACAATGAAAATTTCTAAAAAGTGAGATAAAAATGGAGCGAGTAAAGGTTTTTGGAAACTTTTAACCCATAATATTAGAAGCGAGCAAATCCGAAAAACTATAAATTAATTTAGAGTTGCCTAAATATAGATACGTTCTTTACGCTATACCCTAAAAATATTTAAGTTTGTAGAATGAGAGCCAAGTGAAGGACACAATACAGTAAAATTTGTGAT
Organism: Geukensia demissa; assembly: GCA_034783895.1. Taxonomy (NCBI): domain Eukaryota; kingdom Metazoa; phylum Mollusca; class Bivalvia; order Mytilida; family Mytilidae; genus Geukensia; species Geukensia demissa. Next base: position 4,692 of record JARWCS010155414.1, on the reverse strand, counting down.
GTATTACGAGCATGCTGAGTTTTATTCCTCAAATGTATCCATATCTATTACTTCACTTGGAATACTTTGCAATTTTGACAATTGTCTGGCCAAAAAGCGGCCTTATGGTATTTCGTCCTTTCAATTTCTATTGATCTACAAAATGCCTTCAGTAAGTGTGGAATCCAATCCCTGTTATTGCAGCAACGATACAATGTGGAATAATTGCAATATAAAGAATAACAAGAATATGAAAAATAAAATTACTACTACTATTAGCAGAAAATTGAATTTTATATTTTTTTTCTCATTGTAGAGGAATTACAAGATCAGTTGAAAAAAGAAATGGACCTACGGCGACAGATAGAAAAGGAAATAATGGATATTAAAGGTACTTTCTTCTGTAAATTTCATTTCCGCATTAAGAATTACGGCTTCTTTCCCCATATTACTTTTTTCAGTATTTGGGCAATTATCAAAAGGTTGTTCAAATTAAATTACTAATCACCCTTTTATATATCATATGTCTTTTCATTTGTTCAGCTGAAACAATTTTGTATACATTTTACTAAATACTGTCTTTGAAGCCTTGTTTTAACATTTTGCTTACTTTTGGTCTTGCTTAAAACTGTCCAACCTCAAGGAAACTCACAACCAAGAACATTCTGGGTGAGAGTGTCTAAAATTGCAAAGGCTCAGTCCAATTAGCCCTGAAATTGACTTCAGAATTAAACTTTCGAGAATAACGTCCAAACTCCGTTATATAATACATCAAGTGCACCCTTAATTAAATTGCAATATATTTCTTTTTCAATTCATAAAAAAATGATCGCATGATTTTGCCATATTCCTATTGAAGTTCAAGTTAAAATGTGCATTTTAAGGCAGTTATGTGCCGGATACATAGAGCACCCAGTTACGTGAGATCAAAATATTTTGATTTTACACAGATTAATATACAATATTTAAAGTTTTGATTGGTCTTAAATGCACTCTTCGTTTTCTGAACCAAAAACAAGAATGCTCACCTGACTTTTGGTCAATCTGAATCAAATATTAATCGCTAACTTTATAAAGAAACTTGCAAAGAGGCTATTGTCAAATAATGGCTATTTGACCTGGTAGTTTTAGAGGAGACAATATATTTATATACAATTAGAAACAAGAATCGCCCATGGTTGCCGATCAAGACAAAATGCGGATATTTTATCCATACGTAGATGATCTATATCAAAAATTAATCCAATTGGTCAAGGGGTTCAAGGAGAATATTTCAAATTAATCAGCCAATCAGAAACCAGAAGCCTCCATAGCGCTCATGATTTTTGTCTGATCGGGACAAAATGAACAAACTTTGTACAGGATCTCGCATTGATGCTTCCTTAAAATATTGGCCAAACGGTTTAAGAGGAGAAGATTTTTTTATGTTTAAGCCAATCAGAAACAAGAATCGTTAATGGCGGGAAAGTTTTTTGGTCCGATAAGGACAAAACGCGCAAACTTCAATTGGATCTTGCATATATGCTTCCTGTAAAATATTGTGCCATTTGGCCAAGCGGTTTCCGATCCGGACAAAATGAGCAAATTTTGTAAAGGACCTTCCATAAATGCTTCTCGTCAAGTAAGGTTCTATTTGGCTTAGTGGTTTCAGAGGAGTAGATGAAAATTTAAAAGTTAACGGACGACGGACGGTTAACGAACGTAAAGTGATGACAAAAGCTCAAATGGCCTTTGGCCATGCAAGCTAAAAACTCACAATTTCTGCCTTAGTTAAAGAGTTTACGCCTTTGGGGCAACGGTAAAAAGATTTCAACGGCCACAATAGGCTATTTTTGACAAAGAAAATACTTTTTTCTACGATTTGAATCGTATTCTATAATTTTATAATACGAAATTTTCATGTTTGACTAAACGAGTCTTTATCGAATCTTGTCCTCGTTTAGTACAAAAAGCACATTTATTTTTAAAGTATTTCACATCCTGACCTATTACCTTCGCATTTTGAAACAATTACTTTTTTCTCTCGAAAATGCAAACAATATACAAAATTCCATATTAGTTGCCTTGGTTTACATAGGTTACGAATGCCACCAGTAAGAGACTGTATATGTCTAATACAACACGAAACGAATATATTGATCTTTTAGTTTAATTAAGTCAAGGGCACGAAGTAAAATAATGTCATTTCTTCTTTTGACAGATGCACTGTCACATGAACTTCTTCAAGAAAGACACGTCAGACTGACGTTACATCAGAAACTCAAAGGTAAAACGGTTGTTATAAAAGATATTTATTTCTTATTTTTCAAAGCAGATATCATCTGCTTTTAATGGGACATTTTAACAAAAAAACTTCAACTTGAAAGATAATTATATCTTGTTGAAATACCGTTATCAACAAAAGGACAAATCAAGAATGACTTGTATCAACAAAAGGGCAAATAAAAAAATTGTATATTTCAATCGGCAACTGAACAAAATATTGTCTTTTATTGTTTAAAGGACAAATTAAAATAAGTTCAAAACATCTTTATCTAGAACATGAAAGAACATCTTCATCTAGAACATGAATTATGTGAAGTTAAAAAAGCGAGTTGTTATCTGCACAAAAATTCGACAACTAAACATTTAGATTGGGAAACTTGTTTGAACATGTTAGCTTTTTCATTCTTGAAAGCTCACCTCACCCCAAATTCCCAAAATAATTCAAACTCCATTGGACAAAGTGAATAACATTAGATTGTTCAAATAAGAACCGAGGAAGTGTCGTGAAGATTTTATTGTGCACAACAGAAGGTTTCTGGAGTTGACTATTTAAGTACACCCGATCGAGCAAAAATATTAGGAAATAAAAATAAATGGCATTCTTATTATTTTATTAAATATACAGTAAGTTCACTTCCATTGTATTGCGCGATCTTGGCGTCCATTGAAATTGAGTCTTATTTAAAGAAAGAATATGGAATAAATGCAGAAAGACACTATCAACATCTTACATGTGTATATGACAAATATGAAAAAAGCTACATTTAATTGGGTGTAAAAGGAATTCGAAGATACCAAAGGGGCAGACAGAAATCGTTAAGCCAGAAGACAGACAAGACCATAACCAACAAAATGAAACGAAAGACAAACATAGAACGCACAACACTACACTGAAAACTAAAGCTGGAGTAACACGAACCCTACAAAAATCAGGGTGAGTTCAGGTGATCCGGAAGGGTAAGCAACTCCTGCTCCACTAGTGGAACCCGTCGTGTTACTTAGTGGTTAAAGCCGGTGTATAGTCACAATCGATGTTAGTCACAACCGGTAAAGGAACTGATTTGTATTCATGACAGTGGGAAGATATCCATTGTCATCTGTGAAATGGATATTTCGTACCGATCAACCAAATCATGATGGCGACTGAAAAACTTCCGGAGTGATGACTCTAATTTTTCCCTGAGAAACCCTTGACTCAGTAGCTTTCTTGTCAGCTTGTAAAGCGCTTTTCTGGATTTACCTTCATCAGACACGCTATGGGGCCATAAAAATAGGAAGATCAGTAAAACTTTATGACTATCAAGTAAAAATCATGGACTAAATGAAACATACAGTTCATGACGTAATGAACGTCGATAAGCAAAATATAAAGATAAAAATTGACCATTTAACAAGACTTGATCAAACCATCTTAAGTCGACTTTACACTATGGGTTTGTGCCTAAGTTAGCTAACCACCGGAATTAAAAATCCAAATATAGTCAAATTTGTCAAGCTGACACTAATCAAAGAGGTAGAAAACTTAATAAATCTTCGAAGATGCTCATCTGTAAATGACATTTTTTGAATAGTTTACGATATACATATTTAAAAGTGTACGATAAACCATAAAGCAGTAATTAATTGTAAATTAAATTGTCGCCTGGGTCTGTCAAAACCGTCACTCAAAATAAACTATTTTTGTACAAATTTGCATCAATAATAAATAAAAAATTGACTTTTTTTTTGACACGGTTGGTACAGGTCTAAGCCTTGTAATATTTAGACAGTCGGTAATTAAATTATGCAATACCGTTCTTAGTGCATGTCGACTACTTTTCAAGTACAGAAAGAACTCAAAACAGTAGGGAATTCTCCAAGAAAAACCCCCTTAATATTTCTTTTTAGTACATGCAGTGCTAGACTTAAGTACTAGATAAAAGAAATCATTTTTTTCTGAATCACAATGGTTATTTTCTAAAATAGAATCAGTTCAAATTCGTTTAGTGTGGCAACAATCTCCTGTTTCTCAGTGACTAGCAGTACACCTTTCTTTGATATGTATTTTTTTCAAATTAAAACACTGTGAAAAAAACTTCTTATAAACAACAACTCTCTATCCATAAAATACTGAAAGATGTATACTTCACAAGCAGGTGGGACTGGAATGTTGCCATACATGAACGGAAAGTTGATGATGGTAAATCAAGATGATCTCTTTTATCGTCCCTTGTAGTCGATTTGTACCTGTAAGACTAGGTATAAAGCACATGTTGGTGTGTCTGTAGTATCCTTGATTTCAGGTTCAATGGGATAGATGCCATAGTCACGAAATTTAGAATTTTAGTGGAACTTAAAACCAAAAAATCGAGCCATTTTTTCTTTTTTCTTTTTTTTTTTTTTTTTTTTTTTGAGAAGAAGGTCCTTATGAACTAATAAAGGAATGAATTAACGAGAATGGAAGCGCAG
>JARWCS010155196.1:0-14421 GCA_034783895.1 Geukensia demissa | reverse complement strand
AAATGTCATCTTCTGAGTACTTTTTGTTAGAATCAGAGTGGTTAACAACAAAATAAGGTTTGTCCCTACCGAGAACAATTCATTTAAGTTTTTTTCCTTAATAGAAATCTTTTAATTCAATACAGGTTGGTTTCTTGGAAAGAAACTCCCATTTTAATTTTGACGGCAGTTATTTTTCTTTATTGCAAATTGTCAGCCCTATAAAAATGTCTGATGGTTATCAGTGTCTGTTCATTAACTTTTGCATTGATGGATTATTACAGTTCAGTAGGTTGTAAGTAAAACTGAGCTGTCGCTTATGAATTTCTGCTTTTATAGGCATTGCATCTGTCGTGAGATAGTCCACACCTGTTGCTGTTCACACTGGACTCATAACACTTGTCTTTTGGTAGTGATAGATCTTCACAATATTGTTAGAAACATTTTCATTGTTTATTTAGATCGTGTTATTCCTACTCCTTATTTCTAATACATGCTGTTTTAATATTACCAGTACTTCCTTCATTCCTTTTATTAGTCTACAAAGAGGCTCTGTTAATGTAATATCAACTATCTGGCTTTATAGTTGTGGTCTATAGTGGATTATTTGGTTGTCTTATCCTCTCTTTAGACTTTGAAATGACACAGTTGGTATTTATATTTACAGTCGCTTATACAGCTACATGTCTTGACAAGTGCACATCTTGAGTTTTGATCGTGTATCTTATAGTTCATCAATAGAGTAGGAACATAATGTGTCTGTGAAGTTGAAAGTCCCATATAATGATAACAGGATGAAGATTTCTTATTAGTGAAATTACTGTTTACCTCACCCACGAAGCTTTGAAGAAAGAGATAATGCTTCTGGTAGTTTCTATGTGATATTAGAGTTTAAATCTCCTGTAAAAATAATTGCATATGTATCTTTATGTAATGTGATCATGGGCAATATTATGTTAAGCATTCACTATATTCTATTGATGATTTGACCACTACGTTGTTTGTCGGTAAATCAGTACTTATGATTCAATTGCAATTTCCATTTCTCTTTCTTTTATCCCTTTCCTCCTTTAAAACATTAACAAAATGATTATTTTTTACAAAGATATGGAAGAAATTGGTTTTTTTTTCAAAAATATGCTTATGAGAGAAATAAACTAGTCTCCAGTATTACTGTTAAGTGGGTCCGACTGTATTAAACCATTTTGATTGGTGTAAAAGGGTTGATTCCAACTTTGTATTGTAATGAGTACAAAATTACCGATGTTCAATAAATTTGGAAAATTTAGGTATGTTATATGTACATTTCAAGGAGTAACCTCTCATCAGGAAATAACATTTATTGTGGTTTTTTTTAATGAATTATATGTGGAAAGAGAAAGCATCATTGTTTAATACAAAGTTACCAATGTTGAATAAATAAGGGAAATATTTGTATGCTATATGTACATTTCAAGAAGTAACATCTCATTAGTAGCTTTAGAACCAAAACATAGGGAGTCCAAGATCCAAGATCCAAACATGGCAAAAGAAGCTCTCAAACGATAAGCCAAAGCCAACGGCAGGGACAACTACTAAGTGCAATACTTCTCGAGGCCTTTCTGTATTTTCAGTGTTTTAGAATGCAGCAAATTTTTGTATAACATTGTTGGATAAACTTCCTGTCGGCAAGTCAACATATGCATTCAAAAGTATTTTCCATTCAAAATGGATTGATTTTTATGAAAATATTTGTTGGAGTAGCATGTATGATATGGATATACAATTGTAAAGCAATGTCTTATCTGATCAACCCTCGCGATCATGTTATAAACATAAGTATTAATCTTATTATTAACTATAGAACTTAATACTGTAAATGTGTAAAACAATGGTTTTTTTCTGATCAATTCACGCAATCATAGTATGGACAATTATACAGATATACTAAATGTGTCAATAATTGGATATTTATTACTGTGACTCATTTTTGAAAAGTATCAAATTGATCTGTCATATGCTTTATGGAACACATTTTGAAATTTTGGGTGTTTAAATTACAGAAAATCTATCGAACAAGGACATTTCTAAGGTGTTGATTGAGGTGACCACATCTGTGACATTCATAACAGCGACGCCGTTGAGGTAAGTTTGACAATATCTGAATGTAGCTTATTTCAAAATAAGAGAAAAGGATGGATTTAAGGAGACTTTGTTTATTAATCAAATATTCTATTATTTTATTAGCTTTTCAAAAGTGAAAGTTGTATATTTTTCTAATGTTCTAATGTCAAATCTTGTAAAATCATATTGTCAGTTGTAAACTGAAAGCATACATGTTCATACTTAATGTAATATTTTGTCTGCCTTCCAAATTTTTCTTTAATGTTCAACATTACTTATGTCCCATACATACATACATAATGATTGTACGTTCTTTACCGTTATTTTTCTCATATCCCTGTAGAGGTCTTGATAAATAAAAGTTTTAGATAGACCTCAAGAACCAGAACAACGCAAACCGGAAACTTGTTTAACAATATTCTCAAGTAACAAACCAATTATGCAGCAGAATGAATGCCAGCAAAATAAAGTATCTTGATTTAAAGGCAAAACAATCATTTTATCCAGGAAATTTTGGAAGGGTGAGAGCCAGGTTCTATTTGAATCTTTAAATATACTTACGATGAAGTCAAGTTTAGGTAGTTGTTGAACAAATGTTTCCATGAACTATTAAGAATTACCGAAGTTTGTCAAAGTAAAATCACATCAAAACAGATGTAATATATAGTGCAGCTAGATATGTTAGTTAATTATGATCTATTACCACGTTTTCCCTTTCATTTATAGTCAAAATGTTGGAAATAGTTAATATTTCATTAGAATGAATTAGATAACCATGATTGTTGAAGCAATGTGTTGAAATTTTTAATATGCTAAAGAAACATTTCAAGGCGTTATCTTTCATCAATAATGCTAGAACAAAATCATAGAAAAAAAAGAGATTGAAATATTGAAAAATGAAGAACTCATATGTAAACAACCTTAAACAGACACCCAATTCCAGCGGAAAGGAAACTGGCGATCTTTGTCAATAAAAACTTACTTAACCATAAAAAGAAAATTTATTTCCTATTAAATCTTTATGAATTTATGCAAGCACATAAATACTTTAAGCAATAAGATACTGGATACTGGAAGCAATGAAATACTGGAAGGTTGGGTACAGCAACGTACGTAACTTTAAAAAAAAAAATCTATGTTGAATGAATCCCGTATTATAAAAGATTCAAAAAGACGCCTGAACTTCAATAGCAATAAAAATATTAAAGGACATACGTTTTTTATAAACATTACTGGTTTTTGAATAAATGTGATAAAATTTCCTAGGAGCAGGAGTAAAGTTTTTAAAATTTTGAAGTAAGTAGTATAATAGCATAGGTGTCTTTAGCTTATATTATGCCTGATACATGTATATCGTACAATTAATACAGTACAAGTTTATAGTCCAAACAAAACTATACTCGATGTCGGTGTTTGTTGAAACGGGTAAAATGGCTTGGACATAAAATCTGCTTTCCGTTTACAGTAGAAATAATATCATCTGATAGAATGAAAAATGTGCAAGCACAACACAGCAATTATTTTTGTCCTTTACGCGATGTTTTGAAACGTGGTTGTTTTTTATTCTCTACGGAGATTTAACATTGGAAAATCCGCCATTGTTTTCCCGGAAGTGCTACCAAGTGTGACGACGGGAGCAATAATTGTGTCGAAGAACCATGTTGCAGACGACATAGACTACGGCAAACATTTTTCAATATGCCTAATACAAAGCAAAAGCTTTGAGGTAAGCAGACGTATGATGAAAGAACCAAGAATATTTGCTTCTTGATATAAAAATGTTCATGCAAAGCAATTAAATTTTCTGTTTACATGACAGTTGTCACGAATTCAGTTGACAGTATTCAAGTACTTAACATTTTATAATTAATATTATTCGAGATGTATTCAGAATCAATTATTCACAACTTTGCCGTTCCTTTCAAGTCCACAAACTTCCTTCATAAACCAACGCAATAAAACCTATAGAGTGTGTTCCTAAAATGTCCAACCCCAGAATGTCTAATGAAATTGTGCCCAGAATGTCTAATGTAAAAAACAGTTCTATTCCCAAAATGTCTAAAACGGAAAAATGGTAATAAGAAAAACAAAATGCAATATTCATCATTGTTCATTTTAAATATGAATTTTTATTAATATTTTTGATCATTTTAACCGGACAACATTACAATTTGTTTGTTTTTTCATGATTTTTAAGTTGGTTTTCTCAATTGACAACTTTAATTTTTTGATAATTAAATATGTCTGACAACATGGATAAAGGGACTATTGGTGTGCAAACAATAATAAAGTGTTGAATTGAACAAGATTGTTGTAAAAATATAGTCTTTTAAATCAAAGAATTAATTCGCTGTTTTTTATTTCTAAAAAAATAGCTTTAAATCAATAGATTAATGAACGATTAATTATTCGCGTATCATGAGCAGAATTAGCTTGTATTAGTTAGGTCTTCATACCTTCGTGAAATAATCAAATACTTTATTGACTTTATAAGAACAAAATTTTTAAAAAAGGAAACAAAGATATGAATTGTTAAAAAAATAAAAATTCTTGGAAAAAATGGCTTTTTATTAATTCAGTTTAAAATTTTACCTTTAGACATTTTCCCAAAAGATTTATGTTTAAACTTGTCTTTAGACATTTTGGGAATTACCCACAATTTGTGATTAGACATTCTGGGCAATTCGTGTCTAATTAGGTAATATTTAACTTTAGACATTTTGGGGTACGACCGCCTATAGGGCCAGATCCAGGAAACTTTTAACATAGGGGATTTGTTCCAAAATTTTTGTAAGGTCTACCATGCTACCAATTCCTGGTTATGACAGGAAGCATCTGCTTAAGTCCGAAACTCAAAATATCACTTTCACTGTTCAACATTAGTGTCAACTGAATATGAAAAAACTTCATGCGTGAATTTGATGGACGGATGTATTCTGTTGGCATGAACAACAAAATTTTCAAGGCCTTCTTCTGTGACGGGAAACGTTCAGGGGAGTGGGGGCAAAATTTTCATGTGGCAATTGTCCTGCTCCCATCTCACTTCAGTGACTTAAGGTTGCGAGAGATAAAAAAATGATCAAAGTTTATTATAGTTCTTTAGAATCTATAGTTTCCCCTGCTCTCTTTGTTCTCAATGGAATTTTTTTACTATAAAATATGACAAATATGTATCAAGTGTAAAAAACAGTCCAATTATTAATTGTCAATTTTTTTTTATTCATATGAACTACAGTGTTTATTACCTTTATTATGAGTATTTTTAGTAATAATCAGGGCTATTCCATTTAAATTTCCCGTGAAAGCCTGTTTTTTTTTTAGACAATGTCCTTTCCACCAATAGAAAAAATTACTATATGCCTATAAAAAAAATCAAGCAAGATACACAGGAAAATAGGCAAAAATTATTAAAATTTAACAGTTAGTACATGTACATAAGAATTAAGTTTGTTGGTTTATTCAATTAAACTTAAAACAGTAAGGGCAGATCCAGAATTTAAAACTTCATTCCTCCCTTCTTCTACATAATTTCAAAGTTTTCGAAAGAATTAAAGTTTTAAAAATGCACAATTTGAAAGTAGACAGTAAATTGTTGTTTCAACACATTTTGTGAAATAAAAAATGATATGGTAGCAAATAGTAGGATGTGGCAATTAAATATACAAAAGCATCATGCACTCTCAATAGTGGGAGTTATCTCCTATTCACCATATCATATAAAAAATCCTCAAGACTACAAATTATATGTCAATAAATGATTATAAAATAAGATACCTGCAATTTTTTTAAATATTTGAAAAACATGACAACAAACGAAAGCCTTTACAGTTAATATTTCCTATTTAATGGTGGAACAGACTAGATATTAAAAGACTATTTTTTCCCTAACGCATGAACTTTGTAGTTGTTAGAGATAATAAAGCAAGCTGTTATAAACAAAATATTTTTAATGAAATTATTATAGAGTTCTTTATAACAATCAGTTTTTGAGGAGAAGATTTTTTAAGAAAAAACCGCTTTTTTGTATTTTTAGTATCGGTGGCCATGGTGGTTTGCTGATCAGGACCTTTGATATAATTTTGGAAGTGGTCTATCTCAGGACCATTCCACTTCTTCATATATAGTCTATAAATGTTGACAAATGATTTACATTGATAGCACATAATCTTATGCACTTTCTTTTTTCTTTATAGACTAAAGACCTTCATGGTTAATTGTTGAATTTTTTCAACATCGTGGCTAAGTATGGGATGTTGGGATCTATCAAACCCTGTTAAACGCTTAGCCAGAACTACTAGTAATTTTTCTAAAAATAACACTTCAAAAATTCAGACAATATAACAAGATAACTTGTACAGTCTTAACTTAAACTTGAATTCTAGTGCAGTCTTGTTTGTAAAGTTTATTTGATATGGCAATGTCTAATTTTTCAATAAGTAAAATTCAAAATTCCCAGCTGACAGAAGAAATGGCAAATTGGTTGTGTAGACCCAAACCAATATTTGGCAAAAAATGTACTGCTTGATGCATAAGAATTGGAGATTTATTATTTTAATTGTATTTTAGGATTTTTTCGGGGTACCATTAAGATTTTGCTGGCGCTTTTATATTTTTTCCAGTTCCAACATGATGCTGCTGGTAAACTCAAATTGTGACAGTAAAATCTGCAAGTAACCCCACAAAATCCTACAATACAACTTGATTACGTGAAGTTTTTAAAAATATATGCCATCTACAAGAATAATGCTGAAATTCTCATTAAAAAAAGTGCTTCCTATGTAGGGAAATTTAGGTATTTACAATCACTGATTTTCTATTTTGTTAACAATTTGTTTGATAAAAAAAGAACATGCAAGTCAGGATTACTACCATATATAGAATGAGGTCATGAAAGGTCAAATGGCCCTAAAATCCTTCATATTTGTCTGGGGAAAAAATCTGAGCAAGGAACTTCAAGATATTGAAAATTTGAATAAAATCCCCAAATTCTCATGTATTTTTATGCTTGGATTTTTTCCCGCAAACAAATGAACTTTTCATACCATAAACAATAGAATTCAACATATTTGCAAAATATGTGCATTGTTAAATAAACCTTAATGATGCTTAATATGTCTAAAAATTAACATTTAAACTCTCTTTTTTTATTTTAGAAGTAAAAGCAAATTTAGGATACATTTCCGTTTTTGGTACTGTTGTTGACTGTTTAAAGCTTGCAAAAATAAATATCATATCTGCTGACAAGAGGCCTGTATAGTCTACCAAAAATTGTAAACATTGTCACAACCTTAAAAAAATGTGAGTTACTGAATAAAGCAATACATGAACTATAATAATTCATATTTAAAGGAATCCAAAATTGGAAAAATGAACTTAATTTGTTTTACATTTAACTACATTTAAATTTTTACATAAAAACATGCAATATTCACAAAAAATTTAATGCTTTCAGGTCTCAGTGAATCGACAATACGTCGGATGACAGGCAAGGATCCAGTACATTATGTGGTGCAGTCGATCCATGATGCATCAGTCCAGAAACCAGTTCCAATGACAAAGAAGCTGGATGACTTTGATAAGGGTGTGGTGAGGAGAACCATCCATGATATGTGTCGGAACTCTGAGGTAGTAATAATGCCCAAGCTTCATGCAACTCTGAAAGAGAAAGAAGTAAATGTTCTTTATCAACTATGGTATGAACTGTTAAAGAGCTGGGGTTTCGGTTTTCGAAAAAAGGATCAAACCGAAGATTTGTTTCAGAGAGACAAGACATTGTATTAATGAGGCATCTCCAGAAGGTACGCAAGATTAGGCAGGAAGGACGTCACTTTGTATATTTAGACGAAACTTGGTTGATCACCAACCTTGTGATCAAGGGTGACTGGATGGATTATCCCAGTACTTACACGTTTGTCTTTGAACCACACTGTAAAGGCCATGGTCGTGTTGTACCCACCGGTAAGGGTACATGATTGATAATCCTAGATGCTGGCTCATCCCAGTTCGGCCTCATCCCAGGAAGTGGTCTCATCTTCGAGTCCAAGACCAACAGCTAGGATTATCACGACGAAATGAATAAGGAGCACTTTACTGAATGGTTAAAAGACACCCTCATCCCAAGAATACCAGCTCGGTCTGTTGTTGTAATGGTCAATGCTCCATATCACAGCCACTTATACCCTGACTCGAAGGTACCCAATACGGGAAGCAGAAAGTCAGAAGTCTCGGCATGACTGGACAAGAACAATGGTTAAGGCTTAACTGCTAGACTTGGTGAAGCAACATAAGCCTAGTCCAAAATATATAATTGATGAGCCCGCGTCAGCACATGGCCATGAGGTTTTACGATTACCACCCTATCATTGTGAGCTCAATCCCATAGAAATGGTCTGGTTGACTTGAAGGGTAATGTAGCTAGGGGAAATTCTAGCTACAAGAAAAAAGACATCATTAAACTCTTCGAGGAGGCCAAGTCCCGTTTCAATGCGGAGCGCTGGACTACCTTTGAGAATCACGTGGTGAGAGAGTTTGAGGAAAAGCTCTGGCTGATTGATGGTCTCAGAGATGAGGAGGTTTCTCCATTTTTGATAGACGTGACGGAAGGCGACAGTGATGACAATGACATTGAAGACAGTTTTGAAGAGGATGAGAGTGATGACAATGAAAATGACATGGACATATGTACAGGATTTCCTGACACCATCAAACCCCTTGACGACATTTTTGCAGTGAGGAAAGGAAAGAACACGAAACTAACTAGGTGTTGTGCATGTGATGGTTTTTCTCATTGCAAATGCTGCGCAAAAGGTGCCATACTATTCTTCAACACCCAAAACTTAGTGAACCACTGTTCTTAGCACATGCTGATGTAGAGCAGTAGTGCCTTTTTTAAATGCCAGTAAAATTTGCACATTAACATTGTTAGCATTCAAGTTTTTTCCTAAAAGCATAAAACTTAAAGCAACTGAAGATTGAATAAGCATAATAAAGATGTGTTATGAACTTGGCTGACCGGTTTGTTTCTGGAAGAATCTTGTCAACACTTCCTGATCATACTTATTTAATTTTCAGTTGCTTTAATTTTAGTTCATGATTTTTGGGTTGATGCAGAAATGAAACTCACCCGTCAAGCCTTAGTGTAGTTAGCTTTCCACTACGACTGAATGCAACTGTAATATCTTATCCGTGATAATTACCCATCTGTCTGATATAAGCTTGTGTTAGAATGTGACCTACATGTCTACAGTCAACCTGTAGTGTCCAGTGTTGTTTCGTCCATCTTGTTGCTGTATAATTGTGATCTAGATGTATTCATTTAACTGTGATATAATTTCACCTGTGATCAAAAAGTATCATCCAACTGTGATATACATGTACTCTCCCACTGTGATAATAGTCTGTGAAATGTAAGTTGTTGTTTCCAGATGTGATATAATGTATCCGTCCAGTAATGTCCAGGTCCATACATGACTGCTGTTAAGGGACGATGAACACTGAAATGTTGAGCTTTTTGTTAAATTGTGTTATTTAGTTGTGTTAATAAATTTGTTTAAACCATAATTATAACTTTTATTGTCAAGCTACACAAATTCCAGTAGCATAAACAAATGTACTTGCACCATTTATTCAGAATTAAAACCATAACACACGAATTAAGAGACTTCTGATTCTAATAAGCCCCACACCGTTTTGATTTTTTAGGCAACCTGGACACTTAATAAGAGGAATACAGTAACTTCAAACAAACGAGGAAAAAACTTAATTTTTTTTCAAAATTATATCTTTGATGACATATTTACCGGTACATCATAAATAATCTTATAAGAAAGTTTTCATCCTTAAGAAGCTTCTGAGCAGGTTTTGACAAACCTATTCAAGTTTGAAAAAAACTTTAACCATTGATCGAACCAGGTGTGGACAAGAACCACAACAGAATTGTGACCACTATGTCTTGCCTTTAGTGGCAGGCAAGACAAAATGATTTAATTGTAGATCATACAATATTTCGACATCATAATGTGCTAATTCTGGTATAAGAGGCATAAGTTTATTGAGAAATGATGTAACTTCTCATTCAGAAAAATTGCAAGATCTGCTAAAGAACCTATAATATTGATTACTTACCCTCTTTACAGGTACATCATCTAAATCATCACATAATCTGATAATTCAGGTTCTTAAGCATTTTTAATATTAAGACGTTTAGGCTGTTAACTCTGTTTTTTCTTACACAAATTCACTTCTGTATCATATTATGTTATGTCTGTGGCATCATAGACTACAATTACAAATATAAAAATACAACATTATGCTTAGGTCCACATGCAGTTTACTTAAGTATAGCACATTTTTGCTTTCTACATTAGAGTGTGCATGTACAGTCATATAAAATTTATGGAAACACTATAAACAGATAAAATTTTAGAGAAATATGTGTATAAATGCATAAAATGTAACGCGTAGGTCTTGGTGACTTGTGCTGAACATTTGGCTATCATTTCTCACAGGAACATACACTTTACTGATAAAGTTTCATACATCATATACCATGGAAAAAAGTCCAAAATGAGATGTGGTGTAATTGTTGTAAAAGTACAAATTAAAAATATTTAACTTCTACAGGTAATGTTTTAGTCACGATGTAAAATCCAGAAGAATAAAGATAACTTTTCAAATTTAACATTTCAGTTCCTTCAAATAATGGATTTTATCTATGCAATTTTATTTCTCAACCACATATCCACATCATGTGTTCTTGCTGAATATTGGTAAACGCAAAACTGAACCCATGTTCTAAGGCAAAGAAAAAACACACTGTAACTATTGTTTTCTTACATTGGTACATGCTCTAGAAAACAAGGGTCAGTAGGTAGGCAAAACTTTCACACCTTAACTGTGCTTGTCAAAAAACTTACAAAAAAGGTAGACATATAATGCAACTACAACTTTATTGCATGAAATAAACCATGGCAGATTATGAACATGAACAGTGTACCTTGAGTGGATTTTGCCATTTCCACTTGTCCACAATGGGCGCAGGCATCAAGCTCGCAATGCAATAAAAAAAATTAGAATATCCAACCTGCTTCCAAAAACTGAATAAAAAATTAGTAATCCCTACATATACTCGACATGTTGCCCTGCTTGAAGCAAGACATGGAAAAATAAACATCTATAGATTAAGAATGTATTTTTGTATGCATTCTTCTTTGTAGAAATTATTTTTGTAATTTAAGATTTGTCACAAAACATTAGGAAACCGATACATTGTACAACTGTATATGTTTTTCACATTCAGAATTATTTGCTATCCATACTCTGCAATAACACGTCCTTTAAATAATTTTAAGGATACATATGAAAATGAATAAATATTGGGTAAACCACGAGAACAATATAGGGAATGTACAAATATGAACATATGTCAATGAGCATGCAATTAAACAAGACAAAAAAAGTGGTGATTTAAACTTTACAAAATGTGCACTGTGCACATTTAATTTGCAATAATGTCTAGAGGGCAATTGGGTCTAAAAAAATCATGATTTTTATTCGTAAAATTACAGAAAACATTCTAGTTGAACAGCAAATGAACAGTACTCGTTACGAACATTCCACATTTTCTTTCTGAATTTACTGTCAGCAGGGATATAAATGAACGTCCCTGCTAATAGTTTTCATGTATAAAATAAAAATTTAAGTATTATCAAAATATGTCATTTCTAATCTACCCAGAGACATGCATATGGGTCATATAACTTGAGCATGTGACAAATGAAATGGACATGGTCAAAGTGAAACTGTGCTGCTTTCAAAACCAAGTAACTCACAAAAGCGATTCACTAGGATACAGCATTTCTATCATTTTATTGTAACCGTAAATAACCGTACTAACTAACCGTAACAGAAGGCAAACAACATATATCCTCTGGTAAATCACACACATTGCGAAAAACTTTTTGCACCACTCAGATGAAATGTAAACAACATGGCGGGAAAAAACAGCGCTCGCCAGATTCCCGGGAATTAATAAGCATTACGGAAACTTACAAAGTACCAAATCTGGGTCATTCATTGGGCGATCCCCTCAAAAACGAAGATGACCGACACACAATGTTACATCTCCGTCGAGAAATTCAAGGGCAAATAAGAGTCTGTTAAATATCACGGCATTGTGTAAATCATAGACCGTTCAATGTGAAAAATTTATTCTTTCGATTTATAACAAAAGCAAGGCTAGAAGCGGTTGTAGAAAAAAAATAATAAAGCAAAAACCGCACTTCCACAAATGCCTGAGATGGAGTATAATTTATTCATTGCGTAATGAAAATGGAGAAAACCTGACAAACTCTAAAATTTCTAAAATCTTCATATTAGAATTATTCTATTATTTAGTAACACCTTTAGGTAGTTCAACTTATTGCAAAATGCAGATTGGTGTTCAAATGAGTACTTAGCTGTCTTATCGATGTACAGTAGACTCCATCTTGATATTGTATTAAAAATGAGATATATTGAATTTTAAAAGAAAAGTATAAAAATTGGGAAAAATATCACCTTTATTTTAACACATGCATTCAGAAAAATAGTTTTCATCCAAAACGGATATGTTTTATTGAACATACTGTTCTCTATTTGTTATTGTTACATGCAAGACATGTACTTATGAAACTTGATGTCCAATCTGATCTATTCAGGCGATCATGATATGAACATTTAAATGAAATATTTGAAATGATTCCAAATTACTTAGTACTTGATTTGTTAAAGAATTGTCTTATCTGATCAATTCACGCGATCATGTTATTACCATTTAAAATGTCTCCTAATTACCTATGGAACTTGATATACATGGTACTGTAAAACAATGTTTTATCTGATCAGTTCACGCAATCATAGTATGAACAATTGTATAGAACCTGCAAATGCCTCAATAATTGAATATTTAAATGTATATTCTGTGACAAAGTTTTAAAATTATCAAATTGATCTTTCGTTTGATTTATGGAACACATATCGAAATTTTGGGTGTTTTAATTACAGAAAACCAATCAAACTTGGACATTTTTAATGTGTTGATTGAGATGACCACATCTGATATATTCGTAACAGCGCCGTCATTAGAATCAAGACATATGAAGTCCAAACATACAAATCCAAACAAATCTAAATACATTAAATAAGCCAAATCTGACGGCAGGGACAACTACTATGTGTTTTACTTTTCAATGCCTTTCCGTATTTTCAGTGCTTTAGAATTTTAACAAATGCAGCGAATTTCTGTAAAATAAAATTTGGTAAATTTTATGTCAGATAAGTCTGACTTATCTCGAGTATGGTTTGAACTTTACGAAAGGTTGATACCACGTTATATTAACTACAGCAGGTTGTCCTGCTAACATTCGTTTGGCCAAACAAACCTGAGGGGAGAAAAAAGATGCTTCTATCGCACGTCCCATGTTGGAAAAACCCTTGTTTTCCTGCTTTGTGTGTTTGTTCTTTGAGCGGTTTGTGTAGTGCGTCATCTAAAAGGGCGTTGTATCCGGTTTGTACCTAAAGAAGGGAGGTAAAGTGTATTGTGTGAAACCTCGAGGTAGTGGCAGAAGATCTTACCGGAAATCCAAAGATATGCGCATGCCTAAAAATCTACAGCCGATTTGATAAATTTATAAAAATTGCAGATGTGGCAGGATTGTCTGTGCGACAGCCATCCACCAATTGATATCAGAATTTAAACTTTTACAGGTCCCATTACGGCCTTCAACAATGAACCAGAGTCCATACTAAAACGGAAGCTGTAAAAGGCCCCGTAATATAAAAGTGACGCTATAAATAAAACACGGCATAAGTTTGTTTCCTTGACCCTGGGTTGTTGTTCCGTAGGCAGTTAATTCTTGACCAGTGGGACAATGGGATCTGCTCTTACACCCACTGAAACGTAAAAGTACCATACGTACACGATTCACACGTTACACGCACACGATTCACACGTTACATGCACACGATTTGCACGTTACACACATACAGACGATACACGATGCACGTTGCACGTTATATGCAAAAACAACGGTTTCAATCATGTGATTTTAGGTTAAAATAGATTACGAATGAAAATTTACGAAACGAAAAAATGTACCGTTTTTATTGTATTTATTAAAACTAAAACATATATTATATGTATAGGTCCTGTTCAAACTTTACTAAAAAATTTAGGCGATTCAAAACATTTTTATGCATATACTTTCTATATTTTGTCAAAACAAAAAATGACGATCACGGTGATTAAATTATTATATTTTTGAAAAAATGGCATACTCTCATAAACTCCAGATCTTCAAA